>JAPTJF010000183.1:0-112435 GCA_029339195.1 Micractinium sp. NFX-FRZ
CTGGGCAGAACCCGCCCCCCCCCCCCCCCCCCCCCTTGCCGCCTACTGCTTCCTGTTGTGGAGTGAGGCAGCTCTAGCAATTCATGAGCGCTAGTTAAGGGGTAAATTCACTGTCAATACATTGTACGTGGTAGTGAGCACGCGTGAGGAAGTTGGAGCAGAAGTACGGCACTGCTGCCTAGATCAAAGCCTGAACATCAAGTTCCAAAAGGCGTAGGGTGGGGCAGCGGTAGTGCTGGTGGAACGGGGGCATGTCGGTAGCCGTTCTAGCTAGCTAGCTGGTAGGGTGGGGAGGGACATGAGATACAGCGCTGCCAGAGCGTGCACAGCATGCAGGCTGGCGGAGCGCAGCAGAGGGTAGGTAGCGAGACATGGCACGTAAGTGCAGGCCTAAATAGCGGGAGCATGGTGGCGTACGGTCCAGCGCATGCACAGCCTTCGCAGACGCAGGTGCGGGGCAGCGCTTGGGCTGCGTGGACCGTGCCATCAGGGGTTGCGCCGCCAGCCCATGCTGAGCGCGACATGCAGTCCGGTAGGAGATATTCTGACCGAGAGCAGCCGCAGTCAGCTGGCGTGGCACATGCCTGCCTTGCACATGCATGCACTGCCCTCGTCGATGCCGGTGCACCAATGTGACACATGCCGGCAGGCGGAGTGCCAGCTCAGCTGGTGTGCGACACGCGGTCCAGCGCCTCCTGGGCGTGCGCTGCGTTGAGGCTGGTGGAGCGCAGCACGATCTGCTGCAGCAGCACCAGGGAGGCGGGGTCCTGGGCAGCCATGGCCTCAAATGCGGGGCGGGAGATGCGCCAGGCGGCGCCGGGGGCCTCGACAACGGCGGAAAAGCTGCGGGCGGGGGGACAACAGCGGACAGCAGAGGCAGCATGGTGGGAGAGGGGAAGGGCACACATGTGTGCGTGGGTGTGGCAAGGGTAGCGGGGCGCAGGTGGCCGCTGCTGCTGCTGCTGCTGCTGCTGCGTGTCAGCAAGATGCGTGTGGCTGAGGCAGCCCTGCAACGCACACCCTGCCACACCCCGGTTCTCACCCTGTGGCCCCCTCCCCTCCCAACCTGCAGGACGCTGCAGGGAGTGAGTCGCACCCCCCCGCAATGTGGCCCGCCTCGCACTACATGGCGCCAGTAGTGCAGGGCGCCTGCCCCCAGCCCCGTCCCAGCCTGCCCCGAGCTGCCAAAAGTCCCCACCTGCCCACCCCCTCCCCTGGCAATGAGACTTGCCTCCAACAACGAGGTGCACCGTGCGCGCACCCTGCCTACCCCCATTGGATATTGGATACCGCATCGCCAACCTCTCCCCGGCCCCGCCCAGCCCCGCCCGCACCTGCAGGGGCGCTGCAGGAAGAAGTCGAGCTCCCCCACGATTGAGCCGGCTTCATAATGGATTGTGCGGTCCCCCTGGGCGGGCTGCGTGTCGGCGGGCAGCGCGGGCAGCGCGGCGCGGCTGTGCACCGTGCCGAGCGCAAAGTTGACGTGGCAGACGACTGCGGTGCGGGTGGGGGCAGGGGGGTGGGGTGGGGGAGTTGGGGAGGGCAGGAAAGGGCAAGGCGGCATGGCGCGGTAGGCGGAAAGCAGAAGACAGAGGGAGGGAGGAAGGAGGGAGTAAGGTCGGCGTGCACTCGTTGGCAGGGCCTTCATCGTCCCTCCCCTTCTTCGTGTGACCTGGCCCCATCCTCTTTCTCACACCTTCCTTGCACCTTCTCCCTCGTTCTGGCACCTCCCCACCCGCTCTGCCCACCTGTGCCCGCCTGTGCCGCCCTCCACCGTCTCTGTACTCGCTCTGCCCGCCTGTGCCGCTCCCCGCCATCTCCCCAGCCAGCACCACCCCACCTGTGCCGCGCTGCAGCAGGTAGCTGTCAATGGCCCAGGACCTTCTTCCTCTCCCTTCCCACCTCCCCTTCCGTGTCGCTTTCCCCTCTCCCCACCATCTGCCTGTGCCTATCATGTTTAAGCACAGACGTACCCACCTGTGCCGCTCTCCAGCAGGTAGATGTCGTCGGCGAGGCCCCCCAGGGAGAAGAGCACCTCGCCCGCGCTGCAGGCAGGCGCAGCAGGGCGGCCGTGTGGCAGAGAGCAAGCAATTCGTTCCGGGGCAGGCCGAGGAGGGGTGTACAAGGTGCAGGCTAACTTAGCCAGGGCGCCATAGAGTGCCGCCAACCGGTGCCCCCACTTCCACAACGTTGCACCCGCAACCCACCCCATAACCCCATGCCACGCCACCCCATTCCGCCCACCCACCGCATCAGCTCCTTGCGCGCGAAGTGCTGCAGGGCGTCGGCAGCTGCGCGGTAGTCCAGTGCCACCTGGCTGCCCAGCACGCAGCGTGGCAGCTCCAGGTGGGCACGCAGCACCTGTGGGCATGCAGACGGGATGAGGTGGCCAGGGAGCGAGAAGGGATGACGGGGAGGGTGGGGAGACGAGTAGACACAGGGCGCAGGGCAGGGCGACCACGTGCACGGCCAGGCATCCACCCGCTGCTCTGCTTGGTGGTCTATGCTCTCCATCAGCAGCCAAGCTAGGCAAAGTCCCCCTCCCAGCCCGCCAGCCCACCCCAGAATGTAATCTGCCACCCACCCACACAGCCGCGAGCCGCACACCTGCGCCAGGCTGAGGCGGTGCGCCGGGGGCGGGCAGAGGGCGTGGGCCACCGCCACCGCCAGGAATCGCCCCTCGCAGTGCTGGCATCCCGCATCCATGGTGGGGAACCAGTGGCAGACGGCTCCTGAGGGTCAAAGGGAGGGAGGAAGGGGAAGGAGGGGAGGAAGGAGGGATGGATGGAAGGAGGGAGGAGGGGAGGGAGGGGAGGGAGGGAGGGAAGGAGGGAGGGAGGGATGGGAGGAAGGAGGGAGGGATAGAGGGAGGGATAGAGGGAGGGAGGAGGTAAACGACCAGTTGTCAGCTCCGTGCAGGTCTGGCCGCCCGCAGGCATGGTGGTGAGGCACCGCCACACGAGTCGGTGGGTGGGAGGGTGGCAGGGAGGCCAGGGGGCACCCCGTGGGCGGTTGCCAGGGGCGAGGGACAGGAGGAGGGGGGGCCTTGTGGCTGGGTGCAGACAGAGGTGGGGAAGAGACCTTGGGGGGGCGTGCCGCCTTGCATGGTGCTTGGGTTGGCAGTGTAACGACGGTTCCTGGCAAGCACCCTCAGGCAGGCAGTGCAATCGGCCAGTCCCCCCCCCCCCCCCACCCCACCCCCACCCACCCACCCAGGCACCCACCCGTGTCGTTGGCCCAGTCAAAAGCGGCCCCCGGGGCTGGCTGCTTGAGGATGAGGCCCTGGGCTGCCAGCAGCTCACGCACGTTTGCGTTGCGGGCGGTGATGTGGGTGATGATCAGCTGCACATGGGGCGGGGTGGGGCACAAAGCGGGGCCCAGGGAGGGTGGGGAACAAGTCGGGGGGCAGGGACCTGCTTGCCAGGCAGGGACTGGTGGGCTTGGTAGAGGGCCTTCCCCTGGCACCCTGGCACCCTTCCTCCCAGGCCTCTGGCCCTGGCCCCCCCGCCTGCCGGCCTGCCGCATGCGCAGGCAGCAACACACCTGCAGCACATCCGCGCATGGTCCTCTCCCCTCCCGTCCCCCGCCACCCGCCCCTCACTCCTCACCTGGATGCCCATGCGCTGCAGCTTGTTGTGCAGCGTCACAAACGAGCGTGCCGCGGTGGCGTCCAGCCCCTGAACCCGCCTGCAGCCAGCCAGAGGAAAGGGGGAACCGACAGCCGGGTGTGAGAGGGAGGCACTGGTGCAGACGCTGGCTGGGGCTGCCACCAGGATGTAATCCTGGTGCTGCGCACCAGGATTACATTTCAGGCGGGGGCTCTGCGGCTTGCAACGTGTCAACATTGGTTTGCCCATTAAAGCCACACATGGCCCATGCTGTCGACCTGCGGGCCCCGCTGTGCCAGCCACCCGGCACGGTCCCACAAATGCCTGCATCCCTGCATGCATGCGCGTGTGCAGCTCTCTGGCAGGCGTGCCTGAAGTCGAGGATGAGGAAGCGGGGGGACTCGGCCAGCGCAGCCGCCAGCTTGGTTGGCTGGGCACCGCCAGAGGCTGCGCAGCGGCATGGAGTGCAGTGGGGCAGTGTGGTGATGGCAGCGGGCGTGGGGGTTAGCGCAGGCAGCCGCAGCCAGGAGGGGCTTGGCAGGAGGTCAGGCTACACGTGGGTATGCTGGTGCGGTGTGCTGGTGAGCACCGCAGCTCCAGACCGTAGCACAGGGTGCAGGCAGGCACACCGCTGGCGCCTGACACGTGGCTGACAGAACACCGGCGATTGACCTGTGGCCAGCCGCGATGCCGCCCACCCCCATGCACCCCGGCCCTGCCCCACCTGCATTGCTATCCAGAACCTGCCCCACGTTGTCGTACATGCGAGCCAGCGTGCCCACGCTAGGCAGCTTGGCCAGCTTCTGCTGCTGCTGTTGCTGCCGCTGCTGCCGCCCCGCTTGCTGCTGTGCTTGCGATGGCAACGGCTGGCCGGCCAGGGCTTGGGACTCGACAGCGGCCACCGCTGCCGCTGATGCCGCAGGGTCTATATGGGGCTGCGTGTCAAGCGTGCTGCTGGCGATGCTGACAACCTTTTCCACAACAGAGACCGAACTGTATGGCATACAAGGGGGTGGCGCAAGTGCTGGTGAGACGGGCGCACAGACCGAGGCGGGACAGTGCGCCTGCGCCATCAAATGCCACGCCGTGCTGCCGTCCCTGAGAGGTGTGATGTCGGCGGTGCCCCTGCCCCATCAACCCTGCTCACCACTCTACACCTCCATGCTGCAACATACACACAGACACCCCCTCAGCCAAAGGACCGCATCTCAAGACGATGAGGCGGCGCCTGTGCCTCCCAGGAGCATCCCGGCGCAGTCCTGTACCCTATGGTCCCCGTTGCGGCATCCCACCCACTCCCCCAACCCCACCCAAACCTGCCAACTCTCCCCCTCAGGCCCCAGCCAGACCCATCTGCCAAAGAAGAGGTAGCCCCATCACCCCACCACACACACACACACTTGCCGAAGAAGTGGCAGCCCCATCAAGCCCCAGCCCCACCTGCCAAAGAAGAGGTAGCCCGACAGTGAGACGGCGGTGATGCGCCCGCTGAACATGTCCAGCACCGTGCGCTGGTCAAACGGGCGCACTGTCCCAGGGTGGGCAGCGAAGAAGGGGGAGAGAGGGCGGCAGTGAGATGAGGGCGGCAAAGGGAAGGGATGTGCATGGCCTTCTGGAATGGCGGTGCAGGCAGGGATGGTGCAAGGCATCCTGGAGGGTAGGGCGTGGTAGGGGATGGCGCAATACATTCCGGAGGCAGGGCGGTGCAGGGATGTTCAAGACGTTCGAAAAGGCGGCAAGGGCAACCAGGGGTGCAGGTGTTGTTGTGGCAGAGCGGGGTTAGGCCTTGGCAGCAGACCGCTGCCAAGATGGGGCCCTGCCAAGACGGGCCGGCCAGTGCCCACACCCTTTCCTCTCCCCTTCCCACCTGCGCCGCTGCGGCTGGGCACGACTGTGAACGAGGTCATGGTAACCTTTGAATAGCTGCGGGGTGGGGTGGGATGGTCGGCAAGCGCAAACAAGAGAGAAACTTCAGACGAGTGAAAAGGTGGGCAGGTCACTAGATAGCCTTGGCGTAGCTGCCGGGGGGACATGAAAGGCGGTGCGGCAGGTGCTACAGCCCGGCTCACCCACCCCAGCACAGCCACCGCCCTGACGGCCCTACCACCAACCCACCCAGCCGCCCCCCACCTGTATGCGAAGTGCAGCGCCGCCAGCAGTATGCCGGCAGCGATGCCCGCCTCCAGGCCAAAGGCCATGACCAGCGCAAAGGTGGCCAGCAGCAGGCCGTACTCCACGCCAGACACGCGCTTGTAGGAGATGAAGAGCCAGTCCTGGAGAGCAGGCGGGGTGGGGGGAGGAGGAGGGGAAGGGAGGACGCGCATCAGAGGGGTAGGAGGAAGGTTGGTGCACGGCTCAAGCACCCGAGCCGCTTCAAGCCCCACCCTCGGCACCTTCCTTCCCGCCTCCACCCTCCACCTCCTTGGCTCCGCCTGTTCTGCCCAGCCTGTACCGCCTGTACCACCTGTACCTGTGCCACCTGCCCCACCCACCTTGAGGATGTCCTGCCCAATCCAAGCCGTCAGCTGCGGGGGCACGGCGCATGGCGCCGGGCGTTGAAGCAGGGCCAAGAACATCCGGGACACCAACAGGTGGTCATGCATGCATACATACGGGTGGGCGGGCGCTGGCAAGCCAGCCTGCCCCAGTTGACCAGCGCAGGCCCAGCACCCAGCAGCGCACGGCAGCCTGTGCAACCCAGCAGGAAGCTGAGCGGGCGCCCCCCACTGCCAGCCCCACCCCCCTCCTCACCCCTCCGAAATAGAAGTTGGGTAGGTAGGTCATGACGTTGAAGGGGACGATGAAGACCGCCAGCTCGGCAACTGCACAACAGGCCCAGGCCCAGGGAAGTTCAGGGCAGGGCAGGGCAGGGCAGGGCAACGGAAGGCAGGCAGTCTGCTTCTCCGCACGCATGCAACCTGCGACACGCAAGCCGCCGCCCTGACTCCCACCCTACCCCCCCTGCCTGCAGCAGCTGCCACCCAATGAGCCTGCCACACACTCCCGCCCCGCCCCCGTGCAGGCAGGAATCCGCCCCACGCGCCTGCCACAATGGCCCCCATGCGCGCATCAGCTGCCCACCCAAAAGGCCACACTCCCGCCCCGCCCCCCATGCAGGCAGGCAGCAGCCCCACGTGCCTGCCACGATGACCCCCATGAGCGGCGAGTCCACCCCCATCCTCATGCCAAACAGCGTCTGGCTGAAGATGTAGGAGCCGGTGAAGCCGACGCCACCGCAGGCGGTCAGCAGGTTGGACACGCCTGCGGGAAGGATGTGTGGGGGTGCGGCGGGGGGCAGGGGGCAGGGTGAGGGCGACATGCAAGGGGGCAGGGAGTGGGGTGAGGGCGACATGCAAGGGGGACAGAGACAGAAGGCGGGGAGGTCCCCGCCAGGCAGGTGAGCCACCTACTTCACTCCACAAGCGCACAGGCACACACGCGGGCGCCCCACGGGGCATTACCCACTGCAAGCAGCAGCTCCAAGGTGTGCAGCCAAGATGCCTCCGCCCACCGCACGCGTATACCCATCTTGGCTGCCAAACTCTCCGACTGCAAACTACAACCACCCTCCACCCATTCACCCCTCAACCCCTCAACCCCTCCACACACACACGCACGCACACACGCGCACGGTTTCTGGGGCGGTTTTGGGGCCGCCCCTGCTCCCTCACACTCACCCACGGTGACCAGCTCTGAGTTGTAGTCCAGGTCCCGAGGTGAGTCGGCCTGAATGGCGGCAATGTCCAGGGAGCTGCCAAAGGCGACGATGACGTACAGGGCCAGCAGCTTGGGCCACTGCAGCAGGGAAGAGAGGGTGGTGTGTTGTCGCTTTAGCGCGTGGCACGTGTTCAACGCTGTGCTAGCACATGGAGGGCCAGCAGCTTGGGCCACTGCGGGGAGCATTCGGGAGTGTGGTAGCAGTGCAAAGGTTACGTTTCGGGGGTGTGCAAGCACATCGAGAGGTAGCAGCTTGGGGCACTGCAGGGGACCAGGGAGCCTTCGGTGGTGTGTGCTTCAAGTTGAGGGGCGCAATCCACTGGTGTGCATGCACATGCAGGGCCAGCAACGTGGGCCAGTGAAGCTCGAGTGGCACCGAGGTGGAGGGCGAGTGGGAGTCAGTGCAGGGCAGGGGCGAGGGGTGGCACTGCAGCCTCTTCGCACATTTCTAACCTCCCCTGTGCGCAAACACCCCGCGTGGCCGAAAAAGGGCAGCGAACGCCAGACCGCCACCGTGCAGGCAGCCCCGCCCCCCAGCAAGCCCGCACCTGACCGGGCAGCGCCGACCACATGATGTTGGAGGGCGGCCAGTCGTGGACGCCGTACAGCTGCCAGGCCCGCCAGAACTGCCACTCCGAGTCGCCCGGCTGCGGCAGGCGGGCACCAGATGGCACAGGGATGAGGTGTGGGCTCAGTGCTGGGGTTGGGCAGCAATTGCAAGCAGAGCAGTGGCGGCAGCGGCGACACTCCAAACCAGTGGCTGCAACAGGTGCTATGTAAGACGGCTCATGAGTGGTCAAACATGAGCGATGCATGCCCAAACCCCTCAACGCAATGCGCACCATGCAGGTCAGCGCCCACGCTTTGCTCCCATCCCATGCAACCACAGCAGGCGCACCTGTGGCGCGCTGACCCACCCCGCCTGCCGTGCCTCTTCCAAGCTCATGCCGCGCGCCCACAGCACGGCATAGAAGACGACGGGGGCCGCCAGCAGCAGCGCCGGCAGCGCCAGGGGGCTCCTGCAGGAAGGGTGGGAGGGAGGGGACGAGGAGCGGGAGGCATGAGGGGCAGCGGCAGGCGCAGCACGAGTCTTAATGTAAACACGAGTGAGGCGCAAGGGACGCAGCCTGCGAGCAGCGCCCATGGGCACGCCGGCCAGCGCGGCAGCGCTTCCGTCGACGCCCCTGTTCCCACCTCGCAGCCTTGTCCCTGCGCGAAACCACAGCGCTGCGTCCCCACCTGACTTTTTGCAGCACCAAAGTGATGAGTGCCACCAGAGCCAGGGCGGGTGCCAGCTTGATGAGGGCATCCCTGCTTGCCAGCTCAGCCCAGGAGGCCAGCCCGCCTACCTGCACACCCGAGGCCAGGCTGACGCCTGCACAGAGTGCGGGTGTGGGGCGGGTGTGGGGCGGTGGGGTGGGCCGGGTGGGGGCAGCAGGCACGGGATGCTGCGGGAGGTGGGTTGCATTGCCAGCGTGGCCGGCAGGGCGGCAGAGAAGGCTTTGTTGGCCAGGGAACGGGACGGTGCGCCCGCTTTCCTTCTCTCCTGTCTTTAACGTTGCCCGCTGTGCGTCCCAACACTGCCGCTGCAGCTTGCTGCCCACGTTGGGCTGTCAGGCAGATGCCCACCTGCAGACGCAAAAGGCATGCATGCCCCGCATGCCATGCATCTCACCTGCCGCCAGGCAGAAGTAGCCCACAAAGCAGAGGTAGCCACCCACCACCGGCAGCGGCACATACTGCACCAGCCCCGCAAGCTTCAGTGCGCCTGCAGGGGCAAGCCGCATGGCAGGGGGCGCGGGTGGGGCGGCGGATCACGACTCCGCCAAAGCCTAAGGCCAAAGCTGCAGCCGCCAACATTGCACTGCCACAGCCGCCGGCACTGCACTGCGGCACCACCCAAGCGGGCCGCCAGCAAGCCCACTCCACAACATCACACCACACACCCGTGCCGATGATCAGGACGCCAACGATGCCCGTGGCCGAAGTCACCGCCGCCAGCACGGTTGCCAGCGTGTTCTCGGGGGACAGGCCCGCCTCTGCGCAGGCGTCCACCACCGCGGTGGCAATGGCAGACAGGAAGATGAGGCCCACGTCCTGCACCTGACCTGCAGAGGCAGGCAGATGTTGGCAAAAGGAGCCTTCTGTTGAGACATGATGACAGGGGGGTGGTTGATTGAGAGATGGCAGGAAGATTAGGCACACGTCCTGCACCTGGCCTGCAGAGGCAGGGAGATGTTGGCAGAGGCAGGGAGGGAGGGAGGAGGTGGAGGGCCTGAGAGGAGGGGGCGGCCCACGCCCTGCACCTGGCGAGCACACAAGGAACGAAGGAGACATGCAGCGGAAAGGGGGTGGGCCTGAGAATGCAGGAGCATGCGGCCCACATCCTGCGACTGGCCCGCAGAAGCACGACAGAGGGTGGGGGGCGGGGGTGGGGTGGGGTTAGAGCAGCTGTGTCAGCATGACAGGGGCTGTACTCCGAGGGACACGAATCTTCAATTTGAGCACAGGTTGAGAGCCCACGTAAGGGAACCAAGAGAGAGCAAGGTGCCTGCCCACGCCCGGCGCTTTCCCTTGCCCCGCCATGCCCCCCTCAGGCACGCACCCACGGCAAAGGGCAGGCTGCTGAGCGCCACAAAGGCCAGCTGGTGTATGGCGCTGGACAGGAAGACGAGCTTGACCAGCGACCCCAGCATGGGCCGGAAGAAGGGGTTCTGCAGGGGTGGTGGCGGGGAGGGGGGAACAGGGAGACAGGCCGATCAGCAGTCAACCTCTCAGGGACTCGTTCGTCCTGAAGTTGAGTCCTCTTTCAGGGGATGATGGGAACAGCTGTAGCGACTAGACTAGACTTGGCCCATCAGCAGGAGGGCCGGTGGGTGTGGCACTTGACAGGCGGAGGAGCTTGGCAAGTGCTTTTGGCACCTGGGAGGCAGCAGGGGTTCAGTGAGTGTGCATGGAGTGGTACGAAAAAAAGGGCTGGGCGGTTTGTGGGGATCGGGAGGCGGGGGAGGGAGGCAACAGGTGAGGGCCTGCATTACACCGCAGCATGACTACAGCATAAATTCACGCAGAGAGGCAGGGCAGAGGCTGGCCACGTGGCAACATGCGGGGCTGCCTCTGCATGGTCACCCACCGGCAGCCTGCTCAGTTTGCCCCCGGCCCAGCCCAGCCCAGCCCGCCACCCAAGCACCCGGAAAATGATGGCCGCAAACGAGAGTTGGAGGGGGAGGGCGATGACAGAGTTGATGCCTCCCGCAATTGCAGCCCGGGCGTACCGCCCCGACTGCTGCCCGGCGGGCGTGCCCGCTGCTGCCGCCTCCGCCTTGCTGGCAACAATGGCGGGCAGGCTGGTGTAGCCTGCTGCCGCAGCAGCAGATGCGCCTGCCGCGTCGGCAAAAGCCGCCGCCGCCGCTGCCGGCGCGCCAGGGTGCAGCGGTGGCAGGCCGCCGCCGCTCGCAGCGTGGGGGGAGGCGGGGCCGCCGCCGCCGCCGCCGCCGCCGCCGCCGCCGCCGCCGCCGCCGCCGCCGCCGCCGCCGCTGTGCGCTGTGAGTTCTTGGGAGAGCAGGCCTGGCGTGATGCGGCGGGTGCTGAGACTGCTGCCGCGCAGCTGGGGCCACTGCTTGGGCTCCATCACGTGCTCAATATAGTGGGCTTCCTCCTCCTCCCCGCCCTGTGGAAAAGGGGTTGGGCGGGCAGGTGGGCGGGCGGTGCAGGGCGCATCAGAGACGTGCGCCCGCTCTCAGTATTATACTGCCGATTGACAGACACGCATTGGGCAGATGTACACCCTTGGCTGCACTGACCAAGCCGGAAGTGAAACATACAGCAGCGGCCTTGGTGCAGCTCACCGGCAGCAGCGGGGTCTCGAGGTCGGCAGCGGAGGCCGCCAGCGCGCCGTCGCCAGAGGCGCCGTGGCTCCCGCTTACGGCCATCTCGCTCAAACGACTCAGCAGACTGGCACCAGGGAAAGAACCGGGGCGGGGGGACTCGCCGCCCCAAGCCAGCGGGGGCGCCCCCTCCATAGAGCTCCTAATTGGAGCTGGGCGCGCCATCTCCGCACCCTAGCCCTTGCCTGGAAATCCAGATCGAGCATACGCAGATGAAGCGGTCTTGAGCATGTCGCAGGGGTCCTCTTGTTGGGCGGCGGTGGCCCAGCGTGGCAACTGTGCAAGGGGCCACCCGCCCTGCATGCACTTTCTGTGCACACTCTGATGGCAACGTCCAGTGCAACTTTTACACACCTGTAGAATGTCTTACAGAGTGCATCACTGTGGGCTCTTCAACAAGCTACGGATTCAGGGGTCCGCTCCCTGATGCACCAGCCGGCCCGCCGCTGCGAGCGGGGCAGCTCTGGCCCTCACAGCGGCTGCACCAGCAGCAGCTCTCTGGCATGATGCAGGCGACCTTGAAGTTTGCGCCGCAAGGCATCCGTGCTGGACAATGCATAGGGTTGTGCTTGGCCGGCAGCAGGGGACCGCAAGCAGGGTGCTGCCCGAGGCGGCGGGCCACGCCGCTCGCCAACGGAAGAGCGATCGGTGGACCAGCTGCTTTGATGTCCGGGTCTTGTTGACAACTGGTGTGCCCACGGTTTGCTGGTTTGGAAGGTTGCATGCTGCAAGCTGGCCAGCTCATTCAGCAGCTGCAGCCGGCGGACTGCCGACTGCACCCCCCACCGCCCAGGTCGTCGACGGGGGTGCCTGCTGCTGCAAGTTGTCAAGGCCGCTGGCCAGCTGCGCTTTCTGGATACTCACACAACTCATATCACACCAAAGCTGCACGTTTTCCACACTGCTGCTCCCCCAGCTGGCTGAAATGCAGCGAGGCGGCACCGGCAAAGGCGGTGGTGACAGGCAGCGGCGGGGCGGCAGGGGCCTGCAGGACTGCGTGCTCCAAGGAGGATGCAGCTGGCAATGCGGCGTCGCTGGTGCAGGCAGACCCCACCTGCGCCGCTCCTATTTGCACCCTAATCCTATCGGCTGCGTCGCGCGAGGGGACGGCAGCTGGTGGCACACACTTCTTCTGGCTGGCTGGCCGCCTCCCCCCCCGCACCCCCGCTGCCTCCACTCTCAACGGACCTCTCACCGCAGCTTACACAAGCTGCGTATGGGCGGGGACAGGAGTAGGGGAGCTGGAGACGCGTAGGGAACAGGTAGGAAGATCTGGAAGCGGAGAAGGCACGTGCAGGCATGAAAGGATTCAGAGAGGGAGGCATGATGGGGAGGAGGGGGAGTACTGTACTGTACAGTGCTGTACAAGGGCGGGTTGGGTGGAGGTGGAGGCCGGCGGGCACGCGGCGGGGAGGCGCCATGCGCTCTGCGAGCTGCCCCACTCACTGCGCCAGCAGCGGGTGCCAGCGGCGGGCAGCGCTCGCCCGCAGCCTGATCCACCACCGCTCACTCGTCGCCACGGAAGATGAAGTGCTCAAACGCCGAGCGGCGCTTCTCCACTGCAGGTGGCGGGGCAGGAAGCAGGGGGAGCCTCAAAGCCTTGCCTTGCTGCTGCGCGCCGGAAGCCCGCTCGCCGTGCTGCCCCCGCGTCCGGCATGCAAGGCCAGGTAACGCTCTTAGCGTCAGTGCACGCAAACGTGAGCAGAATGTTGACTGACATTGCCCCGCAAACCCGCAGCTCAAATCATGCCCTGGCGCGCCGCACTTACCTGACTCGCCCTGGAACTGCCCGCCGTAGAACTTCTCCAGCTGGGTCAGGCTCTGGGCGGTCAGCTGCGAGGGGGGCAAAGGCAAGAACACCAGATTGTAGTCCTGCGCCGAGGGGGAGCCGCAGGGGCATGCAGGGGGCACGCAGGGGCAGCCGCAGAGGGGGAGCCGCAGGGGCACGCCAGGGCACTGCAGCGATGCGGCGGCTGCGTTGCTGCCGGTGTGCACAGCAAGGCAGCCTGAGCGAGGCAGAGACAGCTGGGCAGCAGAGGCAGTCTGGGCAAGGAAGGCAGCGCACATGCTTACCTCCCCGAGCTCGGTGCGCGTGGTGGGGAAGAGGTTGGCGGGCGGCGCCATGCCTGCATTGTTACGCAGCGGCATGAACTTGTCATCTCTGGAGAAAACCTGGGTGTTGTGCAGGCGCGCCGCCGTGTTGTAGGACACGACGGTCATCTCCTTCACCGCCTTCAGGCTCGCCCCCTGCGTCTCCAGCGCCGCCTTCAGGCGCGTCCCCTGCGCCTCCACCGCCGCCTTCAGGCCCGTCCCCTGCTCCTCCACCGCCGCCTTCAGGCCCGTCCCCTGCTCCTCCAGCGCCGCCAGGCGCGTCAGCACCGCGTTGGTGCCTGCAGAACCAAGGAGAAGCCGAAGACGAGTGTTCGACCCCCTACAGGCCCCCTGGGGCTGCCGCTAGGGGCCTTCCACGCGACCGCCATGGGACCCACCAGCCTCGGCCAGGCAAACTCGCCTGCGTCTACTCCACCGGCGTAGTGGGCGGCAATGTACTCGTGGATCGCCGCAGCTGCTTCCTCCGCCGAGCACAAGTCGATTTTAGATCCGATTGACTTGCGGACGGCCGCATCAAACTTGGCACCGACTTCGGCGGTGGTTGGCACGGCGCCAGCTGCCGCGTTGGGGACCTGCTGCTGCTGCTGGTTCTGCATTTTGAAGAACTGGACGCTCGAAACGTCGGGAGTGCAAGAAGAGGGAGCACCGCGCTGTAAGGGTGGCATCTGCGGCGGCGTTGCATTGCGGGCGTGACGCGCGCAGCACAGCGTCGACCCCTTCGCCGGCGGCGTGGCCTCCCCGCCCAGTGCTGCCGCGGTGGGTTCGACTGCAGAAGACCCTAGAGGCGTTGGATTACGTCTGTGCTGTTCTCATGCCGCACCCAGTCACCACCGGGGCCCAGGGGAGGTTGAAGTCTCAAGCTGCCATGGTGGAGGCAGAGCCTGCTGAGCTACCGGGCGCCAGTGCAGAGTCAACAGGCACGGTCCACTCGCTTTTTGAAAGCACCAAACTCAATTTGACAGATAATTGAACTGATAAGGAGAAGCGTACGAGCAGCAAGCCAGCCGGTGCTCAGGAGGCGGCATAGTGCCGCCGGCTGCAGCGCCCCGTCAGCGCGGCCTCTCTGCCAAGGAAGCACCAAACATCGCCTGCACCCTTCCGCTGCATATCCCGTGCATTCATACCCCACCCCATGTCGCCTGGGCTCCTCAGGGACCCTGCAGGGACCTGCAACTTCTCGCACACAGCAAAGTAACACGGGCGGCTGGCTTCGATGCCGCCTACCAGCTTTGCGAGGCAGCACAGCGGTGCAACAGAGCGCGCCGAAGTACGTGGCAGGCGACACCGGCGTGCTGCAGCGCACACCAGCCAAGCTCGTCATCAGGTCGGCGCCGGCGCCCCGCCCCACCCCCTCAAGTGCGCGCACACTGCCTCCTCGTTCAGCCACCTGTGAACACATTGAATATCGAGAGGGCCCGCCAGTTGTCTTCATCGGTTGACCGGCATACACATGGTCCCATGATATGCTCTGTGTTTGCCCCCCAGACAGCAAGCTGTGGGCTGCCTCGCTGGCCATCAAGGCCTGTGGCCTGTTATCGCAGGGGCTGCAGATGCCGCCCGGGCGCGCCCCCGCCCGCGGTGCTGCTGGAACTGGCCGGGGCGGCACAGACGGTGCTGCAAGCCGGCGGGGGCTGCCTGGCGGCGCAGTGCCCGGCGCCTCGGCAGAGCCAGACCGCCTGATCGACTTGGCACACCACGCCAACGTGCAAGTCGTGGCAGGTGCGGTGGCGAGGCGTGAGGAGGGGAATGGGCAGCGCACACGGTACGGCGTGCCGCCCCTCCCCGCGCCGCACCCTTGCCTTCAGATTATGTTTCCAATGAACCCTTGCCTCCATGTCTGTCGCCACGCTGACGCAGACCCCCAACCTCTGAGCCCGCTTGCCGCCCGCCTGCCTCCTCCGCACACCCACCCACGCGCCACATCCGCAGTGAACCTGTCTCTCCAGCTGGTGGCAAGCGCTGGCGCTCAGAACGGCGCTGCGAGCTCCCCGGGAGCAGTAGCCGCGCACAACACGGGGGCGCATGGGTGGCTGCATTGGCAGGCGCTCTGCAGCTGTCCGGCGCAACCCAAGCGGCAGGTGCCTGCCTCTCAAAGTGATGCCCTTTGCCATGCTTGCTTGGTAAAGCTGCTGCCAGCGGTGCAGCCCTATCCCCACGGCATCTGCCCGAGAAAGGGTTTAGGGTTTGAACCTTACAAACCCAAACCACCAATAACTGCTGGTGCTCAGTGCCCTGCTCCGTGCTCCATTCTCAGTGCTCAGTGCCATGCTCAGCGTGCCATGCTCCCCATCCCTTGCTGCAGCCGGCGACTGTGCATTCCGCTACTGGTCAGCGTTCTGCAGCCTGCTGATGCACCGCCCGATAGGGCTGGTGGAGCCCCTGAGCGCCCGCCCCAGCGCACAGCAGGCCGTCATACGGGTGCCCGGTTCTCACACTGCCTGCCGGCGCTGGCGCAGGTGCTCGAAGCGAGGGGCAGTGCCAGCTGCAGCCGGGCGCTCGCCAGCCGCAAGCAGCAGCACAAACAGAAGAGCGAGCTGTGGATCAGCTGCTTGGATGTACGGGTTCTGTTGACAACTGGTGTGCCCACGGTTTGATCTTTAGAAGCTTAGCAAGCTGGGGCCTGCAAGCTGGCCAGCTCAGTCAGCAGCTGCAGCCGATGGGCTGCCGACTGCATGCCCCCGCCCGGGGCGGTGAAGGGGCTGGGTGGGGGCGAGTCTGTGCTATGTCATTTACGCATGCGACAGTGCATTATAATTTTTTGCACAGACACGTGAGGTGATCCATGGCTCGCCAGAGCGCGCAGATGAGGTTGCCTTTCAAATTCTCGCGCCCGCCACGCTGGCACTCGGCAGAGAGCCCCCACTTCCAAGCTCCCCAGCTATTTGGTGCGATTGTTCGAGCGTTTCTGATCACTTATCATAGCGCCAGCCCTGCGCCGCACTCTTCCCAGCTGCTGGCGTCGCGCTCAGCCCTGCACTGAGGCTTCCTAGCGACTGAACAGCGCCGGCACAACATCAAGTTGCCTGCGGGCTCGCGACGGGGCCCTCGCGCCCACTAGGAGCACGGCCCCTGGCACCCGCCGCCGACGGCCGCCGTTGGTTGAGCCCCGGATAGGTCGGCGCAGAGGCGTCGGCGGCAGCCATGGTGGGCCCTGCACGGCGCAACCCGCTGGCAGCCCTGCTATCCCCAGGTCCCTCCCTGGAGACAGAGGACGACGAGGTGAGCAGGCGACTGCCTGTCTTGCATGCACAGCACGTGCACGCATTGCATTACCGCCGCGCCGCCCGCCTGCCGACCGCTGGGCGGGGCCTGGGCGCCTCCTCAGAGCTCCTGCTGCGCATGTGGTACCTCATCGTGTGCTGCTTCCGGCCTGCTTGGGTGCTGCAGGATGAGGACTTTGTGCTAGATCCAGCAGAGGAGGGTGCTGAAGGATCCGAAGGCAGCGAGGATGAGGAGGGGAGCAGCAGCGGTGGCGAGGGGGAGACCGATCGGGGGGAGACCGATCGGGAGGAGACGCGTGGCGGCGGGCAGAGCACTGTTGGGCCGGGAGAATCGGCGGCGGCCTCGGTGGCTGCGACGCGAGCAGACCTAGGGGAGATACGCAAACGCATGCTGGGTGGGTGGGTGGGTGATTCCAAGGTGGTTGAGGATGGGCTTGGCTGCTGGGGTCGGTCCACAAGTGTTTAACGTTCTCGTGCCGTGCATGCAGGACCTACCTCCCGCTGTTTGGGCCCCGAGGGCGCTGCGGTGTTTGATGACACCATATCCCGCCTCATCTCATCTACATGCGCACCATGTGCACCCCTCATTCCCACCCCTCCTCTCCCCTGCTGCCCCCCAGGCCTGGGCCCGGAGGATGATGTCGTGTTTGAGGAAGAGATTCTGTCGGACTCTGACATCTCCCAGCACTTTCCCGAGGAGGAAGATGAGGAGGAGGGCGAGGCGCTGCGCCTGGCCGGCATGCACGGCGGCAGCGGGAGCGAGGGCAGCAGCGCAGGTGGGCGCGGGCGGGCTGGCTGTGAAGCCAAGGGGGACAGTGCTTGAGTGCGATGGGGCGTGCCTGGCGGTCTGCTGGGCAGGCAGCTGTTCATGTGAAAAGGTGTTGCATTTGGTGTGCCAGCCTGGCAGGCAGGCAGGCTATGGAGACCCTGGGCAGATGGGGAGCACTAGCCGCCGCCTACAACCTGATCATTGCTGCCACTGCTGCTGCAGAAGAGACAGAGGAGGAGGAGGAGGAGGAAGAGGAGGAGGAAGAGGAGGAGCGAGAGTGCGCTCAGCAGCAGGAGCAGCAGGAGCAGCCGCAGGCAGCATCCGATGCAGCTGTGGTCGAGGCAGCCGCAGCGGCCGCCGCCATGCCGCCCCCTCCGCCCCGCCCCCCTGCTGCCGCACAGGCGCAGCGTGGCCCGCACGCTGCGCAGGCAGCCCCGTTGCAGCAGCAGCAGCAGCCGCAGGGCGCGGTGCCTCCCATGTCGCAGCCGTCCGCCTCTGTAGCGGAACCTTCGGCTGCGGCGGCGGCAGCAGCAGCAGCAGCAGATGCGCCTTTTGGGGAGATTGACCCATTCGAAGATGTGCAGGCTTTTGGGGCGGAGCTGGGAGCGTTGGAGGACCCGATTGCGCGGCGCACCAGGTGCGCGGGCGGGCTGGTGCGTAGGTGGACGGCTGCCTGACTGCCTGCTGTGACACACCTGGATGTTGTGGCGCCTGGCTGCTCCTTTGCCTGCCCCCCCCTCCCCGCTCATGACGGGGGTTACGCGGCGCCCCGCTGCCGCCGCTACCCCTCACTCCCTTTCAAGGCTTGCCACTGCCGTCAGAGCAGCCACCACCAAGGGTCCGCCGCCTCTGCTGGTGCTGCCTTTGCTTGCTGTGTCATGCGGCGTCCCATTTCCGCCGCTGCCGCCTGCCCTCCCCTGCAGGGCGCACCACTCCCTGCAGGAGATCAGTATTGAAGAACTGGAGCAGATGCTGCAGGTGAGCAGTGCGCTTGCCTGCCCTGTATCGCAAGTTTCAATGCGGAGAAACGGACTGTACACACAAACAAGCAAAAGCACCCTGGGGCTGGGTGAAGTTGAGGTGTTGGCGGCAAGCGGCATGAGCGCCTGCCAGAGGAGCTGAGCAGTGTGGGGCCTGACCAGGTGGGTGCTGCTGGTGGTACGCTGGCGTGCATGGCGGGCCCCTGGGCGCTGGGCCACGTCTGGTGGTGGCCAATGGGTCACGCTCCCACCTCCTCCCATCACCCGGTGGCTCCAACTGTCCCCCCTTACCAGCAGCTCCTTGCGCTGCCTGCCCCCCACAGGTTGACGATGAGCTGGAGGGTCTGAGGGGGCTGGATGACGAGGCGGAGTACCAGAGGTTCCTCCAGGTGGGGTAGAGGGGTGGGGATGCATGGGGTTGGGGTGGCAGGCATGGCACGTTACCACGGCTCAAGTGGAATGTTTAAAAAAGAGAGAGGGGAAAGCATCTGCCAGTGTATCGCGTGATGGGCGGTGCCTCCTCGTCTCCCTGCTCTTGTCAGGATGCATGAGGAGGCTGAGTGCACAGAGGGCCCCTGGCTGGCTGCCGAGGCGGCGGCTGCCGGCATCTGCGCTGCGCCCACGCGCTGCGGCTTCCCTCCTGCCGAAGCCCTGCTGTGGGGCGCTGCTCCCTCCAACCTCCCTGGCATGCCCCCCTCCCACTGCTCCGCGCCTGCAGTCGCTGCGGGATGGTGGCGAGGCGGGGGGCGCCACGTTCAGCAGCTTTTTGGACGACGAGGTGGAGGACAGCGGTGAGGAGAAGGGTTGGGCTGTAGGGTTTACAAACCTCCTGGCTGCAGCGCCGCCCATGCTGCCGCTCATGGCGGTTGCCCTCTGCCTGTGCTCACTTCTGCTCACTGCTTGCGACCGGGACAACGGCTGCTCACTGCTTGCGAGCGGGACACCGCCTGCTCACTGCTTGCGACCGGGATGACTCGATGTTCTGGCCGTGCCGCGAATGCAACACCTGCATGGCCGTGAATGCAACACCTGCAGATGATGGCGATTTCTACCAAGAGCTGCGGGCGATGCTGGGGATGGGGGAGGAGGCGGCGGGCGGAGGGGGCGCAGGTGGCGCAGCGCTCCAGGGCGGCCAGGGCGGCGGCCGCCGGACGGCGAAGCCCAAGCAGGTGTGTGAGCACGTGGTGGGTGGGCGGGGCGCAGCATGAGCAGGCATGTGTGCACATGGTGGGCAAGGTGGGGGCCGCCTGGACAGGTGTGTGTGCACACGAGGGGTGGGGTGCAGCCACCCTGCCCTTTCCCAGCTAAACCCTGTTCTGCTTCTGCCCTGCCCCTGCCCCGGCCTCTGCCTCTGCCCCTGCCCCTGCCCTTCCTCCTGCCTCTGCCCTGCACGCAGCCACACGGGGCGCCTCATCACTTCCGCTCCTTGTGGGGGCCACCATGCACCCGCCTGCCTGCAGCCCCGCAAGCCACGCGAGCGCAGGCCGCGTGCGCCCAAGCCGCCACGTTGGAGCCGCGCCGCCGCCGGGGAGCGCGCCGGCGAGCGCCGCCTGCGCCCGCTGGCGCCAAAAGGCAAGCAGCGTGGGCAGCCTGGGCCGCGCCGCTATGGACGTGCTGCTGCGGGAGCGACGTGGCAATGCGCAGCGCCCTGGATTAGCCGTGCCCCTGCTCATGGGACTCTGTCTGGGCTGCTGGCCTCTGGTTCAGTTTGTGAGCAGCAGCCAAGCCTGTGAGCGGTGCCTCATCCAATCTCAACTGACGTCATAACCTTACCTCTCCCCCCTGCACTCTCTCCCTGTGCAGCTTACACCGACTTTGCCCGACTCTCAGCCCTGGCAGCGGCAGCGGGGCAGCGGGGAGCCACTCCGGACCTGCGCCCACCCGTGGCGGTCCCCACTTCCCTAGGCCCCATGCTGGTGCCCGCAGCCGCCGTGGCGGGGCCCCCGCTGCCGCCGCTGCCCCCAGGCATCAACCGCGCGCCGGTGGTGTGGCAGAAGCCGCTGCCAGCGGCCCTGCGGCGCTACCTCCCTGCCGAAGCGGCGGCTGCAGCAGGCGGCGGGCAGGCGCCACTGCCGGTGGGGGCGCCCCCGAAGGAGGCGGGCGTGCAGGCGGCAGATTTTCAGCCCAAGCAGTACGCCCAGCTGCACCGCCTGGTGCACCAGCACACGCAGCTGCTCATACAGGTTGGTGGGGGGGGTGAAGGAGGGAGGGAAGGGTTTGGTGGCTGTGAGGGTGACTGTGAATGTGAGGTGGAGGGAGGGTGACTGCGACTGCGAGTGTGGCTGCGGGGTGGTGCGCTGTGAAGAGAGACGGGCTGGGGTGAGGAGGGGTGTGCTTGGTGAGGTTGCGAGCTGGGGGGACGGCAGGCAGCACAGCTCAGCTGCCAGGCAGCGGCACAGAAGCTGCTGTGGGAGTGTGGGATGCTGCGGCTTGCACACCGGGGCATCCCGGCTTTCTGGGCTGCCATGCCCAAACCCCTGCCACGCACCCCCACACCACTGGAAAAGACTAACCGTTTCCCCCCGCCCCATGCCCCGCTTCATGCCAGGTCTACCTGCTGGCCGCCACCAGCGCCGTCCCGGCGCACCGCCAGGTGGCAGAGCAGGCGCAGCGCATGGCGGAGGAGCTGCAGGGGTTTGCCCGCCAGCAGGGCGCCAGCCGGCGCGCGCAGGTGCGGGGCGGCAGGCCCAGCGACGGGACGCGGCTCACAGTGGGTGGCACCTCACAGTCAGCGCTTCATGCTTGCTGCCCAGGCACGCCAGCCGGCTGCTCTGCCGTGCCGTGCATCCCGCTCTGCCACCCCACACATGGCAGGCCCACATGCTCTTCCCTACTGTGTGACGACATTTGCAGGGCATTGCTCCCTACAACCCTGACGCCCTGGGCGTCAGCAGCCAGCTGCCGCCGCCTATCAGTGTGGCCAGCGAGAGCCAGGAGCTGCCCCTGCGTGGGCGGCGCCACGTGGAAGCCGCCCGCCGCCAGCGCTGGCTGCGGGAGGAGGACGAGCGGCGGGCGCAGGAGGCGGTGCAGGCGGTGTGGAAGCCGTGGAGCAGCGAGCCGGTGCACACAGTGGCTGACGTGGCGCCGCTGAGGTGGCTGCAGCACGTGCTGGCGGGCGCCCCGCTGGCGGCCCAGCAGGCGGCGGGGGCGGGGGCGGGAGCGGCCCAGGGGCGGCGGCAGGAGGGCGAACAGGCCCAGCAGCAGCAGCAGGAGCAGCGGCGGCAACGAGGGCGAGCAGTAGGTGCCAGCAGCAGTGATGAGCAGGCGTCGGGGGGCCGGCAGCAGCAGGGTGCGCAGCCGGCGGCGCCTTTGCAGGGGGCAGGCAGCGGGGGGCGGGAGGAGGTGGATGAGCTGAGCAGCAGTGATGATGAGGAGCCTCAACGCCCCACCAAGTGAGTGTGCAGCGGCAGCATTCAAGTTGCAGGTCACTGGGGATGAGGGGAGATGTGTGGGTTTGGGGTTGGTTGGTACTCGTTACTGACCCACAGCACGCGCGCGTCACGGCTGCAGAGGGCTGTGGGTGGCCTCTCCTCAGCAGCCGCCTGCACGGGACGGTGACCGCTGCTCCGCTGCCCTTGGTGCGCAGCACGCTGCTGCCCACGCCTCCCTCGGCTGTGGGTGCGTGCCATCCACGGCTGCTGTGCATCACATGTATACGGCCTGCGCTGTGCTGTGCTGTGACTGCGCCCACGCCCTCCCTCTCTGCCTCCCCCCCTGCAGGCGGGTAAAGAAAGATAGCCGGCGGCCGTGGCTGGTGTCGCAGTCGCACGCGCAGTGGAAAGAGCTGCCGCCATCTGCCGCTGCCGCCGTGGCAGACGTGCAGCCGCTGTTGGAGCCGCTGCTGTTGCCCAAGGTGCGGGCCTGCCATATTGGCACGCTGCCCGCTTCTGTGCGCCCCAGCCTGGTGCTGCTCTGTGCCTGCCCACCCCCCTCTTGTCTTCACCTGGCTGGCACGCAAACCTTGCCCCCTTGTTGCCCCCTCCCATCACACAGCCTGCCATGCTCCTCCCTGCCCCGTCCTCCCGTGCGCTACCCTTGCACGGCAAGCCCCTCTGCACGCCAGGCGCCCCACTGCACACCTCGAAGCACCCCCCTCCACCGTCTGACACTGCCTGCCCCAACCCTCTCACCACCCTGAAGACGCTGCCGAGCCTACCTACCCAAGCACCTCCCCCGCTGACCACCGAAATCATCCTGCCCTCCCCCCTCACCCCCTCCCCTCCACGCTGCTGTTGCCCAGGCCCCTGAATTCGCCTCCTCCAAGCAGCTGCTCTTCACGCCCGCCGAGGACGAGCTGCTGGCGCTGGGCATACAGAGGTGGGCGCCTGGCAGCACTGCACTGCCTGTGATGGACTTATGCTTCTGAATGAACGGGTTGTGGGGTGTATGGCTGGATGTGAAGCATGGGGCGGGGGCAGAGGGTGCGCCGCTGGCGCTGGACACGCACAGGCGTGTCCTCACCCCTTCCTGCCCTTGTGTCGAACACGAGTGACAGGTTGGGTGCAGGTGATTTGGGTGTGACTGGATGTCACCTCCTCGCTCCCCTTTCCACGCCCCTTTGTCTCCCCCTCTGCCCCAGGTTTGGCTACGACTGGGCCCGCATCCGCGCCGAGCTGCTCCCCGCCAAGTCGCTGAAGCAGCTGCAGCACCGCAAGAAGAACCGGGTGGCGGGCAACGCGCCTGACAACGTGGTCAAGGTGCGTGCGTGGCTCTGGGAGGGCGCGTGGGCTGGCATGGGGCCTGCAGGCGGGGGCAGGAAGGGGCGGCTTGGGGGTGGTGGGTTGGATGGGAAGAGGCAGGGTGATCGGAGGGGCAATGCGCCAGACAGGCATGGCCAATGCCCTCTACTCTGTTCCCTCCCCTCCCACCCTTTCCCCCCTGCAGGACGCGGTGGCAGCCCATCATCGGGAAGCTTACGGGCACGCAACGCCCTAGACTGAATCCTGTGCCCTCACATACTCCAGATTACTGCTCCCTTCCGTCCCCTCCCTCCCTGCCCCCCTCGGCAGGGTGCAGTGGCCGCAATCACCGGGCAGCTGCAGGCCCCTATTAGCAGCAGAACCCGACTGCTTTCCACTCCTTCCAATACGTCTTCGGTGCTTTCCTGCAGGACGCGGTGGCCGCTACCACCAGGAATGTGCAGGCCACGCGGCACGCTAGAAGGGCATCCTGCGTCCTCACTCTTCCTTAGCTTACCTTCCCCTCCCTCCCTCTTCCCCCCCCCCCCCCCGCCCCAGGACGCGGTGGCCGCCATCACGGGGCGGCTGCAGGCGGACGAGGTGGCCCTGCTGGAGCGGGCGCTGCGCTACTACGGCCGCCAGCCGCGCCGGTGGGATGTCATCTGCCGGGAGCACCTGCCGCACCGCCAGCCGCAGGTGGGGGCAGGGCGGGGTGGGGGTGGGGGTGGGGCGGTGGGGGCGAGAGAGCCTAGAGCGTGGGGAATGTGCTGCTCGGGTGGGTGTGCTTTGTGGATGTGTGCTTAGTGGCATGTGTGCTGAGTATGTGTGTGTGCTTGGCCAGTCTGTGGGTGACGGCATGAGTCCCTCTGGTGTTTGGCAGCCGGATTCTGGCAATCTGTGGTGGGGTTTGGGAGCCCTGCAAGTTTGCTAGACGGGGGAGGTGGCAAGAGCGGCAGCTGCTGACAAGTTCAAATGGCACACCGCCACTTCCGACCTTCCACCCCCGCCGTCGGCCCCACTGCCCTCCCTGGGTGCAGGTGCTGGCCATGCTGTGGTCGGCTCACCTTGCCAAGACGGGCGGTGAGGAGGTGCCGGGTGCAAACCCGAAAAAGAAGAAGAAGGGCAAGGCGGGCGAGACTGCATCGGAGGCGCTGGGCGGCGGCGGCGAGGTAGAGGACGGGGACGAAGCCAGCGGCGGCGGCGCCGCAGGCTCGCAGCCGGGCTCGCCGCGCCTGCAGGGGCAGGCGGAGTCGCCTGCCCGCCCCGTGGTGCGCTCCGTCTTTCTAATGGATGGAAGCGAAGGCGGGGGCGCCGGCGCTGGCGGCCTGCAGCAGCAGGGCCGCGGGCAAGAGGCGGCAGAGCAGCCGGCGCTGCTGCTGTGGCCGCAGCAGGCGCAGCAGCAGCAGCAGCAGCAGCAGCAGCCTGCGGAGGGTGATTACGAGATGGATGCTCATGCAGACTATTTAGAGGAGGGTGGGTCAGCTGGCCTGGACACTGCAGCAATGGCAGGGCAGCTGGTGCCCCTGCAGCAGCAGCGGCAGCAGGCGGCGGCGGAAGCTGCTCGCAACCCAGCCAAGCGTGCGGCAGCAGGGCAGCGCCAGGCAAGGGTTCACGAGGAGCAGCAGGAGCAGCAGGCGCCGGCACCAGCACGGGGCGGGCGACAGGCGGGCGGCAAGCGGGCGCGGTCCACCGCAGCAGGCGGCGGTGCTGGCAAGGCTCGTGCCGCCAAGCAGCCGCGCCGCCGCCAGCAGCAGCAGCAGCAGCAGCAGCTTTCGCCTCCTCCTCCTGTGTTTGAGGAGGAAGAGTTGGCTGACTCAGATGATGAGTACCAGCTGGCAGCAGCAGCGGCTGCGGAAGGGGCAGCAGCAGCGGCGGCGGCGGCGGTGGGCGAGGGAGCAGGAGCAGGGCTGCCTGCAGCAGCTCAGCTGTCGCAGCTGGGGCCGCAGCAGCAGGTGCAGCGCCAGGAAGAGTGCCGGGCCCAGGCATTCGAGCAAGAGGAGCTGGCAGATTCGGATGAGGAGCAGGGGGAGACGGCGGCAGAGGGGGCAGCAGCAGCAGGGGCAGCAGCAGAGGCAGCACTTCAGGCTGCAGCAGGAGCGCCACCTCAGCAGCAGCAGCAGCAGCAAGCAGTGGAAGAGATGTCAGGCGGGGTGGGCACCAGAGCCACCCGCCGCACAGCAGCTGCCCAGCTGGCCGCCGCTGCAGCGCCGGCTGCGACCCGCGCCGCCGCGCCCGCCACGCGCACCCGTGCAGCGGCAAAGCGGGCCGCGCCGGAGGCAGAGCCGCCGTCGGCACCCACTGCTGCTAGGCGCCGGCGCGGCGGCAAGCAGGCATCGGGGCCAGCGCCACCACAGCAGGCTGAGCAGCAGGAGGGGCGGCCAGAGCAGCAGCCCCTTGTGTTTGAGCAGGAACAGCTGGCAGACTCAGATGATGATGAGGAGGAGGCAGCTCCCGGCGCTGCACTGGCGCAAGGCCTGGGCATGCCACTTGCAGCTGCGGCAGCAGCAGCAGCATCTCCACAGGCGGCAGATGCTGCGCCCTCGCCAGCTGGCAGCCCAGGAAGGGCGGTGGCAGGGGGCGCAGAAGCATCGCCGGCGGGTGAGGGCGGCAGCAGGCCCGGGCCAGCTGCGGCAGCAGACGCGCTGCCTGGGCAGGTGAGGCAGGCGCAGCAGCGGGGCTTGCCGGAGCAGGGAGAGGAGCAGCAGCAGGAGGTTCTGAGCAGTCCTCCTGACCAGCGCATGGCAGATGCAGATCCGCAGCCAGCAGCACCGGCAGCCTCACAACTGAATGAGCAGCGGCAGGATCAGCAGCAGCAGCAGCAGCAGCAGCAGCCTGCGCCGCTCGAGCAGCAGCAGCAGCACCAGACTGCGCCGCTTGAGCAGCAGCAGCAGCAGCAGCAGCCTGCATCAGCAGCAGCCTCCTCCCCTTCTGCGGCAGCGGCCGGCACCCGGGAGGCGGCAGGAGGGACGGCTGGGGTACCGCCGGGCGGCTCCGCCGTATCTGGCTGGAGTGTGGAGCAGGACAAGGCGCTGCTGCTGGCCCTGCTGCGGGCGGGCGGGCGGTTGACGGCAGAGCTGCTGGCACAGCTGACTGACAAGGTGGGCGGGGGGCGGTGTGCAGGTTCAGGTGCAGGACACTCTCTGTGCATGCACGCATTGCATGTGTGTGTTGGGGGTTATCCGTCGATGCAGCAGTGATGATCAAACCAACAATGTGTGTGTACGTGTGTGTGTGTGTGTGTGTGTCTCTCTCTCTGTGTGACCTAGGGAAGCGCTGCTGGCCTGACACCTGCCCCTCGCCTTGCTGGCCGACGCGCCGAGCTCCTCCCTCCCTGCACGGCGCTGCTGCTGCTCCTGTGTGTGTCTGTGTGCAGGCGGGCGGCGCGGCAGCGGGGCGCAGCGCCGACAGCGTGGGGGAGCGGTGCGTGCAGCTCATGCAGCGGTACCAGGAGAAGCAGCGGCAGAAGAAGGCGGCAGCAGCGGCCGCGGCCCAGCAGGCCCAGCACGCATAGCAGCTTACTCTAACAAAGCGCCACTGAGGCCTGCCTGACGTGCATGTCACCTGCTGCTGGCCCCCCCTGCTTGACCCTGTCTCCTCCTGAGCCCCTCCCCGTGCATCGTTCATCTCCCGCTGATTCCCTTCCTGCCCTTGCCTGCTCCCCTCTGCATCGATGCTTCAAGCTTGCGCTCTTGCAAGTACAAGGTTACAACACATGCGCATACGCACCGGCACCTTTTAGTTCAGGCGCATAGCAGCCATTTCGGGCGGGGTGACTCCAGGGCCACCTGCTGTCTGACTGAACAGGGCGTCAGACATCTGGCTCGAACTGCAAAGTGTCGTTTAAATTCGCCATTTGATGGTATACCTCCCGCTGCATGCACACGCAGCAGGGGGGGTGCAAAGAGGTTGGTTGGGTGGGGCACGCTGTTAGGAGGCCACAGAAGGGCGCCAATGCCACAAGGCAGGTGCCAGTTTGCATGGCAGCCGACTGTGGGGCAGCGCACGGGCATCTGCCACGTACGGCAGCGCGGGCCCTGCACACCATCACTGCCAAAACGTCAGTTTGCACACACACATGCACGCACCTGCTTCTGCTTGATTTCCGCCACAGCCTGCGTGGTGAAGTAGCAGCTGGCCAGGGAGAGCACAAACGTGATGAAGAGCAGCCCCGCTGCCGCCTGCAAGCCAGGGCAAGGGCACGGGCAGGCAGGAGCGTGCGGTGAGGTCCCAGGCAGGCAGGGGAACAGCAGGCAGTGCAGGCGGTGGGATGGGGCCGCACATGCACATGCACAATACTTCTTCGGTACTGTTATATGGAGAAATCCATATAACACCCCGTTTCCATGCACAATGTCATTCATCGAAGAAGGCGCAAGCCGCGCTTGGCCCGGGGCTCCAGCCCCCGCCGGGGTCACAGCCGCCCATTGCCAAGTGCCCCACCACGCCCCTTGCGCTGCCCCGAAAACCTGCCCGCCCCACCCCAACCCTTTCTCTGCCCACCCATGCACGCCTCCCCCGTGCCCCCCAAACTTCCAGCTTGCCTTTTCGTATCCCGTCACCCCCACCGCCTCCCCCACCAGCCGAATGTTCTGGTCTGCCAGCACGTCCACAAAAAAGTTGAAGCTGAGCACAGCCTGGATCAGATTGTAGCTGCAGGAGAGGGAGGGGTCAGGGGGAGGCAGGGGTGGGGGGCAAGGCATGGGTGGGGGCGGGCCTGCAGGGCAGACGCAGAGCGCGCCAGGCAGCCGGCCACGGCTTTGCACCGCCGCTGCCCTTAGTCCACTGTCCTCCCTCTGCTGCCTCACCTTCATCAGATCCATGCAAACACATGATGATGAACAGTGTGGCCTGGTTTCTCACACTCCCTGAGCTCGCTGTCTGGCCGCCTGCCCAGCCACCCGTAGCCCGCCCAGACACCCCACCCCATGCCCCGCCACTCGCTCACCCCACCCACACCCCGCAACTCGCTCACGCAAAAAAGATGGTGACTAGCGTGGGCTGGGCGGTGAAGATGCCAGCCAAGCCAAAGAGGGCGCAGGCAGAGGAGATGCCAGAGAAATAGAAGAGGTAGTCGAGAGGGGTGCGGAAGAAGGCGGCGCGGGCTGCCGGGCACAGGCGGGCGGAGGGGTGGGGGGCGAAGCTGCCGAGCATGAGCAGCCGGTGCATCCACAAGCAGGCGGGTGGACGGCCTCCAGAGCCCTGGGAAGTTTGAAGCTGCAGAGTGCTGGAACGGCTGCCGCCGCCGCAGCAGGTGCAGCCATGCCAACACAGGCCGCCGCTGCCACGGCCCGCCACCACCACCCGCCTGCCTGGCCTCCCGTCTTGCCAGCCCACCACACCTGCCACGATCTCTGCCGCCGCCCCGTCAGGCAGATCGTCGGCAGCCACCGTGCTGTTAAAGTAGTGTGTCTGCACCACCACAGTTCAAGAGGCAAGGGGCTCAGGCACATGTGCAGTGATGCGGTTACGGCAGGCTGGCCATCAAAGCAAGCCACTCCTGCAACCAAAGCTGCACCGCACCCAGCACATACCCCTGCTTGAATGATGGGTGCAGCCTATCTGCTCACCTTGAAGCCTTCATACACCCCAAGCAAAGAAATGCCCACTGCCAGCTGTAGGGACGCCACCAGCAGCACGCCGCCGCCGCTGCAGGCGGGCGGGCGGATGAAGTGCGAGTGCGGCAGGTGGGAGGTGTTGGCCCATGCCGCCAGCCGCCCTGCCATGCGGATAAACGTGTACTGGCAGCTCCAAACGGTGCATAC
The DNA here is from genome assembly GCA_029339195.1 of Micractinium sp. NFX-FRZ. NCBI lineage: Eukaryota > Viridiplantae > Chlorophyta > Trebouxiophyceae > Chlorellales > Chlorellaceae > Micractinium > Micractinium sp. NFX-FRZ. The sequence continues at coordinate 28,736 of JAPTJF010000183.1, forward strand.
AGCGCGCCTCACCTCTTCATTCTCCCCGAGGCGCCGACGCTGAAAATCAAACCCCGCGTGCTCTCCCCCGTTTGTGTCTGCTCGTGGTGAGTCTGAGGATGAGATCAGCGATGCATCAAGATAACACAGAGTGACATGCTCCTCCCGACTCCAACGCGCTCACCGCCGCTAGCGCCCAGCGCACAGCGGTCGGTTGCGGAGCCTCAAAGAGCGCCACCTTACATTCTCAGTTGTGAGGGCTGCTGTTTATGACGTAAACTGGGATGGTCTAGCTTCTGTTCTGGCGGTCGGTCGGTCTCTCAAAGGACAGACGGATCTGCCACAAACCGAGCCAAGTTCTGACTGGCGGGTGGGGACGATGTACGTTGGTCATGGCTTTACAAGACAGCTCAGAGCAGCTGCGTCGGCCCCAATAAAAACCTTGCCAGAATGTTCAAGATCTTGGGTCCGGGCTCCAAGAGGGATGGCACACGTACAGGCTGGCTGGCACAGCAAAGGGGCCAGACTGTTCGCTCCGCCGGACACATGGCTCCCCATCTGCGCCTGCGCCACCCTGTCCCATTCCCCCGCCTGCCCGCCCGCCCCCACATCACGGCAGCAGCCCCAGATGGCGCAGGTGGCCGGTGTACAGCGGCGGGCCGAGGCCGGGGGTGCCAGGCGCGGGGGTATGCCAGTCTGTCACCTCGCAAATCACCACGTCATGGTCACCATAATTCACTGGCTCAGCAGCAAATCGCAGCTCAACCCAGCCGCAGCTGTCGCCCTGCAGAAGGAGGGGGCGGGAGGCCGGGGGGGCGGGCGTGACGGGAGGGCAGGGGATGAGGTGGAGTCGGGCGGGAATGAGCAGCGGCGGGGCGAAGGCAGGCAGGGTGCGGCATCAATCTGCAAGCAAGCAGTGCATGTGCCTGGCAGCCAGTCAGCCGCGTGCTGGGACTGCCGTCAGGTTGTCCGGCAGCCAGCAAAGCGTCCCATCACACTCGCAACAGCCTGCCCACCGCATCCCAGCTTGCTCCCAATTTCCGCCCCCTGCCCCACTTCACCACACCCCACACCCCCCTACCAGCAGCGGTATCCCGTCTTTCTCCCGCCGGCTGACGGGGACCCCCCGCTCCGCCAGGGCCGCAAGCTTGTCCACATCCCGCCCGCTGGTGCGCCCCAGCAGCTCAAACAGCGGGGCGTGCTGCTCCCCCAGTACCTGCAGGCAGGGGCGGGGGTTGCGGCAGTGTGGTGGCACGCTTGACTGCGTGGGCGCATTCTGTGCTCGCCCTGCGTTGGAATCGTCGTGCTGCTGTGCGCTTGGGCCCAAGTTGCATGCAGATGTTGGGCCTTGGCTGCAGAGGGGTGCATCATGTCAACACTGCTGCCAGCCAGCTCTACACGGCCCACATGGTGACGTGCGCACACACAAAAATGTAACACCGATACACACCCGCCCACACCTGCAGCACGCCAGTGCGCGTGGCCCGCATGTTGGCCCAGGACAGGGTGTCGAGGTACAGGCCCAGAGCGTAGTGCCGTGGCTTGAGGGAGATGGGGGAGGCATAAGTGACCAGGTTCATGGTGGGGGTGGCCCCACCCGGGCCCACAGTGGCCAGGCTGTACACGGGAAGGCTGAGCCCATAGTAGGGCGGCAACGGCTGCTGCGGCGCTGGTTGCGTAACAGAGGTGGCGGCGGCAGGGTCGTCGGCGGCGGCGGCGGCGGTGGCAGCGAATGAACGCTGCCGGGGTTGCTGGGGTTGCTGCTGCAGGTGTCGCACTTTCCTGCTGCTGCTGCTGCTGCTGCTGCTGCTTCTATTGCGTGTGCTGCCCGGTCTTTTGAGAGCGCTGCAAGGTCCGGGGGGCCAGCGTCTGAGTTGGGGCTCGCGCCGGGCGAGCGCTGCTGGCTGCATGCATGTCTGAGCGCTCATCGACAATTCAGGAAGTGGGCGGCGGGGGTATCTGTGTTTGGGTTTCTAGGGAAGGCGCAAGCACTGTGCACGCAATTTCACGCGCTTGTTTCAGCTTGTTTCGTCTTGTTGATGACTTGGAACACCATGAAATCGAATCAGATGCAAGTGGCGCATTGTGTCGGAGCTACAGCAACAGCGGCGGCAGGCGCCGGTGGAGGCGCCGGCTCATGGGAGGCGGGCCCGGATGCCTCTGCTGTCCCACGCTGCAGGCGACCTTCGGCGCATACTACACTCAAATCAGAACCTAGTTTGCCATGAATGCATACACATTTTCGATGTGGCATCAATAGATATTGACGCACAGCAGCGTCGCAACAGGGACCCCGCACTCTCTCGGCTAGACAAAGGCACAGCTGCACACGTGTTGCGTCCACATACTTTTTAGTCGTTCTGACATCGATTTCTGATGCAGGCATGCCTGGCGGCCCAATGTCCAGCTCCGCTTCACTGCCGCCACCCAGGACAATGTGGGGCCGGGCTCACCGCCTTGTTCTTATGTGGGGCAGACCACACGCAATGTGGGGCAGGCCACACGCAAGAGGCGCCGCCCCTGGCATGCCCTATTGTGCTCAGGCACCAGACGTGCCTGCAGCTTGCCAAGTGGCATGGTAGTGTGTGCAAGGTCAGGGTGCCCCCGCAGGGGTGGAGGTCAGATTCACTTGCAAGGCTCAATCAGCACCGATGCACCATCAGCACTACAAGCATCCCAGCCACCGCCGCCGCCGCCACAGGGGGGTTATAAATCCCAGCCAGTACCTGCGGTACCTCCGTTCTTCCACTCTCTGCTCCTGCTAACCGCTCCAATCAGCGAGGATAACCGGGCGAGCGCAAGCAAGTTGGCGCCTGCCGGTGGCCCCTTGGCCTTTTGCTTGCGCGGAATTACTCATCGGGTGCCGGAGTCCTGTCGGAGTCCTGTCGGCCACCCTGCACTCCCAAACCCCACAACGCAACTCGATCAAAGGTGTCAGACGGCTACATGCCAGGCTTGGGAGCCCCCGCTGGGCCGGCAACTCCAACCCATTCCAGCTCTCTAGCGGACATGGTGCCCGCCGCCCGGGCCCAGGCCGACAATGTCGGCATCCTGGCGGCAGAGGTTTACTTCCCGTCCACCTACGTGAGCGGGCGAAAGCCCTTGTCTGGGAGTGCCTGGTTCTGCACGCAGCTTGGCACTCTCTGCGTGTCAAAAGGGTCCTGGGCGGTTCTCACAAACACGGTGGCACGGCGGGGAGGCCGCCGGGAGAGGGCCGCAGCCTGAGCTGGCTGCCGCCGCCGCCACCGCCCCGCCTGCAGGTGAGGCACGAGGAGCTGGAGAAGCACGACGGCGTGCCCACGGGCAAGTACACCGTGGGGCTGGGCCAGCAGGGCCTGTCGTTTGTGGGGGACCGAGAGGACACCGTCTCCATGGCGCTCACCGTGCTGCGCAAGCTGCTGGAGAAGCACGACATCTCGCCCCTGGAGGTGAGCGAAGCCTTTGGTTTGAACCAGGGAGAGCTTTCAAGGAGGACGCTCCACCGACGGACTGAGTGGAGGTCTATACGATGCCGCCTCTGCTTCCGGGTGTGGTGCAGCAGCAGTTGCCGTGCCACTGCACGCCTGCCCTCGGCGGAGCCTGCCCAGCTCCTCGCTTGCCCCCCCGCCGCTCACCCTGCATGCTGACTTGGCGTATTATCGTGCTGCCACCCGTCCCGTGCTGTGCCAGGTGGGCCGCCTGGAGGTGGGAACCGAGTCGCAGGTGGACAGCAGCAAGTCGGTCAAGTCGTACCTCATGGCGCTGTTTGACGAGGCGGGCAACACGGATGTGGAGGTGGGTGGGTGGGTGCGTGGTGCGCCGCTTGGCCGGGTGCTGCTGCCTGCCTGTAGTTGCGTGCCCCCATTGGTGCGCGTGATGGGTGTGGCTGTTGGGCAGGGAGGTTTGCAGGCAGGCCCGTGCACTGCGCATGCACACCACGGGGACGAGAGTGTGCCTGCTAGACGCTGCCACTTTTCGTGCTGTGGCTGATGTGGCAGGTGGGAGGAGGAAGGGGAAGAGCTGTGTGCGGGCTGCTGCGTGCCGCTCTCCGCTCTCAGGTCGCATCTTGACCCACCACGCTCGCTGCAGCACCAACCGCTGCTCTGGGGCCCCCTCTGTTCTGCCTGGATGCAGGGCGTTGACTGCGTGCAGGCCTGCTACGGCGGCACAGCGGCGGTGCAGAATGCGGCCAACTGGGTGGAGTCGCGGTCCTGGGACGGGCGGTGAGCTGGCGCTGCTGAGCTGGCGGGTGCTGATGTGGCCGCCGCTGCCGGTGGTGCTGCCAGGGGGGCCCGCCTGCCAGGCATGCACACGTGCACGCGTGCCGCGGCTGGCCAGCGGCTGCCGTATCAGACGCCAGCTGGGCTGGCTCCGGCACCAACAGCTGTGCGCGTGCCGCAGCCCTGAGCACTTGTGCCCTCCGTGCCTTCCTCCCCCTACCACACCTGTGCTTGCAGGTATGCTGTGGTCGTAATGAGCGACATTTCTGTGTACCCAGCAGGCCCAGCACGCCCCACCAGCGGCGCCGGCGCGGTTGCCCTCCTCATTGGTGCGGCGGGGAGGGCAGGCCAGGGTGGGGGGTGGGGTGCTGAGGGGCGTACTGGGCTGCATGGCGGCGGGTGGAGACGCCAGGGTGCTCAGCACGCTCCCAGCACAGGGTGGGTGTTGGCTGGCGCCCGCTGGTATCCTCGCCATCTGTGGTGGCGCAGGCATGCACGCCAGAAGTTCTTTTGGCTGTCTTGGCAGCGCTGCCCTCAACGTGGGTGCACTGCTTTTCTGCTGCTGCAGGCCCCGACGCGCCGCTGGCGTTGGAGCGCGGCCTCAGCGTGACCCACATGGCGCACGCCTACGACTTTTACAAGCCCTCGGGGCTCTACCCAGCGGTGAGGCGCTCGCATGGGGGGCGTGCGTGGATGCACAGATTGGGTGCACTCTTTCATGTCATGGTGCCAGCCACCCTTGCCGTGTGACGTTGCTGTGCCAACACCCTGCGCCTCCTTGCCTCCCACACCTCTCCGCAGCCCCTGACGCCCATACTCTCAGGATGGCACTTCAGCCTGTGCCTAAACGTCCACTCACAGCGCAGGATTGGTTTCGTACCTGCAGGTGGACGGCCCCCTCAGCGTGTACTGCTACCTCAACACCCTGGACCTGCTGTACGCGCGGTACAGCGCCAAGTGGGAGAAGCGTCAGGGGCGCGCCTTCAGGCTGGAGGACGTGGGTGAGTGCATGGCGGGGTGTGCTGCCAAGGCGGCTGGCTGGAAGCGTGCTGCTCAGCATGCAACGCACCACGCCTTGCCAATGGCACCCTCCGCTCTGGCTTCCTAACACTCCTTTATTACCCCCTTGCATCATGCACCCCCTCACCTTTCCCGCACCCCCCCGTGCAGACCACGCGCTCTTCCACGCCCCCTACAACAAGCTGGTGCAGAAGGCCTTTGCCCGCCTGCTGTACACAGACATCTGCAAGTGAGTGCGGCCCAGGGGATGAACAGGCGCAAGGGTTCACAAAGCCTCAACGGGAAGGGGTGGCAGCAGCAGGAGGAGGAGGTGGGGGATGGCAGGGAGGTGCAGGGGCAGGCGCCTCGCCAGCCGTGCGCTCGAGCATGCGGCCTGGCCCCTGCTGCACACACGCTGCGTTCACACGTTCACCCGCCTCCCTCTGCCCTGCCACAACCCTCCCGTCCCCTTCTCCCTTCTCACCCCTCCTCCCCACAGGTATGGCGAGGTGCCTGCAGCGCTGGCCAGCGTGGCGGGGTCTGACCTGAAGGACGGCAGCCACCCACGGCCGCCGATGCAGATGCCCGGGCAGCTGGAAAAGGCGCTGGTGGGGCACTCCTTTGCTGCCTACGACCGCATGGTGAGGGGGCGGGGCTCGTCCTCGGTTGATTGCAATTTTGTTGCAGCGCGGGGAGTTGTGCGGGGGGCTGGGAGCTGGGGTCGGCACTGGTCGGGCAAAGCGTTCTGTGCTTCTGGAGTGCATGGTGGTTGGTCATGCTGTGCTGTGCCTGCCTTGACCGTGCTAGGCAACGGATTGTGTGCCATGATGCCTCTCGTGCTGCGTGGCTCGCCTGCCTGGCCGCCACCGCCGCCCGGATTGCGCAGCCGCTCACCCGTGCCTGACCGCACGCGCCACGCTAATCAACACATGTGCAGGTGCGCCCCTCGACGTGCGTGGCGCGGCAGTGCGGCAACATGTATACAGCCTCCATTTGGAGCGGCATCGCGCAGGCACGTCTGTTTTTCACTGTTCCGCACTTCTCTCATGCACTGGTCATGCTGGCTAGGCGCACAGCTGGGGGCGCAGGGGCACACAGCGGTGCATTGGCTGGCCAGCCCCCCACGCAGCCAGCACCTTCAAGCAGCACATGCACAAAGACACACACACACACGCACAGCTGCGCCCCCTCCCTCTCACCCGCAGCTGATTGAGACGACGGGGCCTGCGCTGGAGGGGCGCCGCATCCTGATGTACTCTTACGGCTCGGGCATCTCTGCCACCATGCTGAGCCTGGTGGGGCGCACGCCCACGGCGCCGCGCTTCACGCTGCCGCGCCTGCAGGCCATGGTGAGGGGGCGGGGCGTTCATTCGTGGGGCGGGGGTTTTACGTGCCGTGGCAGGGGGCTGACGCCCGAGTGTGGCGAGGCACCTTTTGAGGAGGCAGGCATGTGGCGGTGCTCGAGGGCTTGACACCGGCCGGGCTAGTCTCGCTCTCTGGCTCTTTATGCTTACCTAACTGCACCCCAGCCGCTTCCCCACCTGGCACCTACCAGCGCCCCGCTGCCCCTTCCACCTCCACCACCACCTTCCTGCTCCCCTTGCAGTCCGACCTGGCCATGCGCCTGGCCCGCCGCGTGCCCAAGAGCCCCGAGGACTTTGAGCAGGCGCTGCAGCTGGCAGAGCAGAGGTGGGCGCTGGGCAGGGGGTGAGCTGTCGTGTGTGGGTGCTGTGCTGTTATGCGTGCCGGCACAGAGGGCCCGGGATAGAGCACACTGCTGCCAAATTGATCCGCTGGTGCTGCCGCCGTCCTGCAATCCCGGTACCCTGCCCCTGCACCGGTCCTGCTCCCGAGCCCCTGCCTGCCCCTCTCCCTATTGCCTGCCCTCTTTCCTATTACTCGGCAACCCACCTTGCCAAGCCCCGCACCCTGGCTCACTGTAAACCACCCCGCTCCGGTACTGCAGGTACTGCGCCGGTAACTACAAGCCCGAGATGCCTGCTGTGGAGGAGCTGGAGCCGGGCGCTTTCTACCTGGTGGAGGTGGACGCGCGGTACCGCAGAGCTTACGCACGCAAGCCCCTGGCGCAGTGATCCGGCGGGTGCACGCGGCACCGCACCGCAGAGCCCCACTTGCGCACCCCGCCGCGGCGCAGTAGGTCTCGTGCGCCTAGGACCACAGAGCTTAACCGACTTGTGGCGCTTAGATAGTGACGGCCGCCTACTCTGCCCCAAATAAGAGTAGGCCAATGCGGCTTGCCCCTGGCGCACCGCGCTGGCCCATTCTGCTTACACGATACCCACGCTGCCCCCCAAGTCCCCGGCCCGAAGCTGCTTTCACGGTTCGGCTCCCGGAAGCAGCGGCCAGCCAACAACCCGAGCCAGGAGCGCCCGCCTACCAAGCCCGCCGCCCCGTGACGACATACCGTATGTGTTGTTTGGGGCGGGGCGGCTTGTGTGTGGCGCGCACGCCACAAGACGAGCGCTGCTCGGCCCCCCATTCGTCAGTCCACGCCTTCAGATCCGCATTTCATTATGAGCGGGGGTGCCGCCACCCGCCCATGGCCGGCCCGGGCGGCACCCATGCTCTGCTAGGCCCCGTTCACAAGACATACACTTGCCCCTCTCCTGCCACAGTGGCACCCCCCCCCCCTGCATCCTGCAACCGCCACAACCCAACCTGTACCTCGCATCTCCTTTAGCCCCCTGCGGACCGGCGCCGTCCCTGGGGGTTTGCTGTTTTTTCCGTGCTCGCCCCTTACCTTGCCTCGCTGGCGGGTCCCCGCCTCTGGCCCCCTAGTTTTTCCACAGCTGAACTGAACCCCCCTCGATTCGTTAGCGCGCTTGCTGCCCCCTGCTATGCCAACGCGCGCAGCCCCAGCTGGCGCCCTGCACACAGCGCCCGCCCCGCGCCTGCTCGCCCCCCTGGTGGCCTCAGGAGAGCCCGCCCTTTTGCGGCCCACCCCGACCTGTATCGTTTGCTTTTTACCATCAGAGCACTGCTTTTCCCCCGGCCCCTACATGCCCCCTCGTCACTGTGTCCATCCCCTCAGTGTGCTCCAGGCTGGCAGGAGGGAGCGTTCTTCATTGCCCGCCCCAGCCCGCAAGCGCTGCCCTACCTGTTTCCCTGTGTGCCCTTCCCTCCTCCCCCCCCCTCCTCCTGCTTGTTGCGTTGCGTTGTGTGTTGCTGTTTTGAGAGTGTAAGGCCGTGTACATGCGAGGTGGCCAAGCCGTGCAGAGACAGCAGGCGGCAGCGCCGGTGAAATCAAGCGGAGGAATGTGTTGCAAAGCAATAGGGCAGAGTTGCAGAGTTGGTCGGTTTTCTTCTCAGGGACGACAGTGGAGTAAAAAAACAAAAAATGGATTCGAGACCTTGTGCGAGGGGCCCGACCGAGCGTGCCAGGGAGGCAGCCAAAATGGTGGGGGGTGGCTGCTGCAGCTTGCGCGCCAGCCACTGCCATGTCAGCCGCCGCCCACACCCGCGCCCCTGCTGCAATTGCCTCTACATGCACCCTCCTGATGGGTGGCTTGGCTTGACAAGCACAGTGCAGCCTCTCAGACCGTCTTGATCAGCTCAATGTCAAAGAGCAGTGTCTTGTCAATCATGCCCTGGTTCTTCAGCACGAAATCCAGCGCCCTCTTGCCGCTGAAGGTGGTGGGCTTGGGCCCCGCCTTGTTGAAGTCGTTGTTGGGGTAGCCCAGCTCAACAGGGACGATGATGCGGCGGATGCCGCCCACCTGCACAAACAAGGCAGCAGCAGAACGGAGCAACATCTCGCAGCTCAACGGGGGCGATGATGCGGCGGCTGCCGCCCACCTGCAGAGAGCGGCGAAGAAAGGGAGGAAAAACAGCTGCTGGTCACACACGAAGCTCTACGTAGCTCAGCTCCCCCGGTGTGCGGCGGATGCCGCCCACCTGCAGACAGAGAGGCACCGAAAGGAAGAGAGAACACACATTATGCATATGCAGCTGTGCGTAGGCCACAGCTCCGCCTGGGTGCGGGGAGTGCACCTGGCCGGCACCGACCGGCACCAAACAGAGGCGGAAGGAACAACTGCCTGCACTTGAAGCACGAACGCCCAAGCACACACGCACGCACGCACCTGCATGCCCGCCACCGCCTCCTCGAACGCGGGGATGACTGTGTGCGCCCCCAGCACAAACCGGTAAAAGTCCTTTTCATCGCCGGTGAACGCGCCGCCCTTGGCCTGCAGGCGAGAGAGCCAGGGAGCGAGGAGGGGGCAAGGAGGGGGGGAGGGTGCGGGAGGTTGACAGGCAAGAGCAAGAGGCGCAGAGCGAGAATCAGAGAGTTGAACGGGAAGTGTGCTGTAGCAGCAGACGTGACATGGCACTGCAGGGCGGGATGACCAGAGCCTGTATGGTTTGAGGGGCCACGTGCCAGCTGCCTGCCAGACCTCCACACAATGTTCCACCTCGCCACCGCACCTCATCCATCCCTGCGCTCTATTCGAGCCCCTCTCAACTTGACCGGCCCCTGGTGCCCACGCCGCCCCCATGCTGCGCCCTTGCCCCCACCCCCCCACATACATGCACACACGCAGCCGCCTACATGCCCACCCACCGTCCACCCCCGCACACACGCACCTTGTTGCGCGCCTCAAAGGGGCGACCATAGTAGCCAATGGTCACCCCCGACCAGTCCACCACGCACGTCTGCCCCTCCTTGGGTGCTGCCCCGCTGCCCACCCGCAGGTCCTGGTACTGCAGGCCAGAGGGGGTCTGCACGTAGTCGCTGTACCTGCAGGCAGGCAGTACAAGCGACAGACACAAAGCGGTAGGATGGCAGCACATGTTAGTGAGGCAGGCTAGAGGGGATCTGCAAGTGGTCTCTGTGCATGCAGGCAGCACAGGAGCCAGCAGGCGGGTTGTGTGGGTCTGGGGCAATATAGGCGGGCGGGAGGGAAACAACTGGGAGTGCAGCGCGGGGGTGGGCAGGGAGGACGGGAAGCGCTGCAGCTGCTGCCTCACGCGGGCTGCTCGCGCAACAGGGTGATGCCTGTGCGACATCCACCCATGGGCCGTGCCCCCCTGCCGCTTGCAGTGCTGCTACATGCACCAGGACATCAGCACACAAACAGGCCATCCCATTTTGTTGGTGTCCCCTGCCGACGGCCCTGAGCTCACGTCATGCGCGACTTTCCATAGTCCTTGCCATCCAGCAGCGGCATCGGCTCGTACCCTTTGATCACCTGCAACGTGGGTGCCCTGGCGACCGTCAGTTACGCAAGGAACCCAAGGAGATGCACCGGCATGGCACAGGTGCAGGCAAGGGAGCTCACCGCTTGGGCGTCCCGCGGTTGCGCCGCACTCACTGCCGCCAGCAGCGCACCGCCCGCAGCGGCGCTGAGCAGCTGCCGCCGCTGCAACGGGGCCGCGTCGTCATCGGCACTGTGTGCAGCGCTGCAGACCGCCCGGCGCTGCCTGGAGGCCGCAGGTGCCGAGCTGCAGGCACGGACGGCGGCAGAGCCTGTGTTAGCCCCGCGGCAGCTTTCGGCGAGTCCATTGAACAATCACGATCATGTGTGCCCACCTGAAGGCCCGGCGCGGAGTGGGCGCAGAGCCCAGCAGCTGCGAGTGAGACAGGCCGGCAAGCATAGTCTGCAGCCCGTCTGGTGTTTCACAAGCAACACGGCCGATATGGGTGTCGAGCTGAATGGGCGCCGACAGCCGAAACAGATGGCGCACCTGGCACAAGCCACCCCGCCGTGCTGTGGCTGCTGTGCCGCCCTCCGTAAGGCGGTCAACTTTTGTCCTCAGAGTCCCGTGCTGAGGGCTGATGAACATTACATGTGCAGCCCAACACGAGAGCGTGAAATCAGGTGAACGGGGACAGCGCAGCAGCAGAGAAAGGGGAGAGAACAGAAAGGGGAGAGAACAGACGGAGAGCAACAGCAAGGGGTGGGGATGGCGCAGTAGGCGACGGGCACTACATCCCGCCTCCGTGACCGCCTCCCCACCTTTCCCAAGGCCCAAGGGGGTAGGATGTGATGCTATCAGAAGCACGGACCATGCACCAACATGCGTCGGGGAAACAGGCGACATTAACCTCAACCCATCAGACGATGCCGGCGGGCAGGTGGATGACTCCGGTGCCTTCGGCATACGACTTGACATAGTAGAAACAGAAGTCCGCCAAAATGAAGGTCTGTACAGGGGAGTGGAGTTTGAGGGGTCAGTTTCTTTAGCAGGGAAATGGCGGACACAGGCTGATCTGGTGTGCAGGCAGGCGGCAGCCAGAAGCCAGGGGGTGACAGCAGCCGGGCAGCCCTCCAACAACGCAAGCGGCACTGTGTGCAGTGCGCCTGCAGCCACAGCTTGCGAATGTCCCCCCCTCACCTGCACAATCTCCGACACCAGCACCATCACCGGCCACAGCCCGCTGCCCAGCGCCTGCCACAGGTACTTGTCGCCATCCAGAATCTGCGGTTGGTGCATGCGTGTGTGGGGAAATGCATTCAGGAGGAGGACAAGCCGGAGGAGGGGAGGGGGCAGGACCAGGTGCGGTTGCAGAGCAGGCAGCGCGTTGGGCAGGCAGCTCGGGCGTGCAGGAACAAAGCTGGTCTGGACGCTGCCCCCCTCCATACGACTGCCGTCCAAGCCAGTTGTCCCCACAGCCTACCAGCTGCTGCTGCTGCTGCGGCAGCAATCTGCCTCTTCAAAGCAGCAGCGACACCCCTGCTGAATGTAGGCCCCTTGGCCCCAAAAGGCACAGGCCAGCAGCGCGCCCCGACGCCCGCACCTGCAGGATCCAGTGCGCGCACGAGATGAAGCGGGAGAGGCCGAGCGCAAAGACGTAGTGCGCGGTGAACTTCTCCACCACCTTGGCCTTCTGCATCATGCGCAGCTGCGGCAGCACCGACACCGCCTCCAGGTAGACGCAGAAGGCCCACAGGATCTGCACAGTGGGGGAGGGGGGAGGGGGAGGAGGGGGGAAGTCTGCACGTTGCCTGGTCGCCCGGCCTGCTGCTGGCGAGCCGCACACCTGGCGATGGGCTGTCGCAAAGCTGTGCACTTGGCGCAGCTGAGCAATCGCACGTAGCAAGCAGGCTGCAGGCGCCCGCTGCTACGACGGGTGGGGCTGCTGCGGTGCGGCCACTGACGCTGCGCCATGCTGCACACCATAGCTCCAGCAGTCGCACCCTGTGTGCTGCGGCAGAGGCAGCTCTCCGTCTAGCTTGCAAGCGCCACATGCATTTCGCCCATTAGCGATTCGGGTGTGCCCCAACCACCTCGTCTTGTGCAATGCCAGCCAGCACCCAGCAGGGATTGCGCACCCCCCTGCCATCCCACGCACACCAGCACTACCCCTGACCGCGCTTGCCCCAACCACTTCAATAGGCAGTGCCTACAGCATCAGCCCAGCGCCAGCTGGGGCGCCAGCAGGGCGCCAGCTGGCCTCACCCTGAATGCGATGAAGTGGCGGGTGGAGGGGTGCGCGATGATGGCCATCACCAGGCAGGGCAGCGCCACCAGCAGTGGGTTGGTGCTGTCCAGGTCAGACTGGTACGACTCCTTCAGAGGGCCGCGCAGGCTGAAGATCACCCAGCCTGCGGCAGCAAGATACAACCGGAGTCAGAGGCAGTCGGGACGCCGGCCAGGAACACTTTCCGTGCAGCACTACCAGCGCTGTTGCCACTGCTACATAGAAAGCCGTGGGCCAGAAGCAGCCTGGAGCCAGTGGCTGGTGAGCTGAATCACGGGTCGCAAATGTGACTGCATGAAGCCCCAACTTGCCAATTAACGTGCTGCTCACAGCAGGCCCAAGCGGTCTCGACTGCCCGGTGGTCTTCCGCTGCCCCCCATGCTGGGCCTGCCGCATGTGCCCGCCCCTGCCTGCCCAGCACCCACGAACCGGTGGCCATGAGGGTCAGGAAGTCGAGCAGCGTGTGGATGTCGTACTCCATCATGAAGGAGCAGAACAGGCGGACGCAGAGGAAGGCAGCCGTCAGCTCCTGCGTACGCAGAGACAGGCCTGCAGGGCGGGGGAAGCGAACGTACAGTGGCGCGTCGGTTGCGGGGCCTGGCCTGCCGCGTTCGCTGTATTGGCTTATGGCCATGATGCACCTGCTGGCCACAGCGGCACAGCTTGCCGCCCCACATGCGGCCCAGTGTGATAAGCTGGCCAGTAAGCCGAGGTTCCGGATTCAAAGGCTGTCCGCCGCCAGCGGCGCCCGCCGCGGCCCGGCGACGCACCTCCCGCGGCCCGCTTCTTGATCAGCTTGTAGGCCAGCAGGCCGATGCCCATAAAGTGCACGCTCTCCGACAGGATGAACAGCGTGTCGTGGTCCTCCACCACAAACCAGAGCAGTAGCAGGGCCTGCGGCAAGAGTGGGGGGGCGAGTTGGCCAATGTGGCTGCTCCGGCGTCTCGGCCGCCCGGCAATCTGCCATCGGTGCCCTAGCGGCCCCTCCCCAGCCCCAAGCGAGCCGCGATCGCACCAGAATGCCCCCCACGGCGCCCAGGATGAGCTTCTCCTTCTGGCTGCGCGCCTTCAGCCACCTGCAGGCAGGGATCGTCAGGGAGCGTGAGCCCAATTGCCCCCAGGTCCTTCACAGCGCCCCAGCGGCCCGCGGGCGGGCCGAGCTCGACTGCCTCTTTCGCACCTGGACACCGCCAGCACAGGGTCCTTGGCCGCCTTGCCGCCATAACGATCGTCCTGCTGCCGAGGTGCCTGCTGCCCACCGTGGTATGGAGCGGGGGCATGGCCGCCAAAGGCAGGAGCCCCGAAGCCTCCGGGAGGGCCGTAGCCGCCCGAGGGTGGTGGGTAGCCTCCCTGCTGATACATTTTGTAATCACGCCTGCACGAGCGCCGCTGCTCAGCAAGTGCACAGCCCGCCGCTCGCCGCCGCCGCGCTGAGTCGCAGCGGGACGTGCTGCGCCCATCGGGCGTGCCGCATTGGCCCTCCAACCTACAGGTAGCATGTGCCTCCCCATGGGTTCAGGTGCATATGTGCTTCCAACCCAAGCTTTAATCCAAGGGCCATCTGTCCGTTCGCTGCGGCAAACGAGGCCCGGCGCAGCGACGCAGCCGGCCCAGTGTGATGTGCCCGGTCCGCCCTGCCCCAGGCCGGCCTTCCTCTTCAGCAAAATATACGGCGGAAACTCCCTTGTTATCGTCTTTGAATGGTTGCTCTTGCAAGCTCAGGCAGGTTGGGGGCATGCCGATTGCTGTGATCTGAATGCACGGCGGGCCGCATGCCATCTGTGTCTGTCCGGCATGGCACACTGCAAAGCGCTGAACCACGTGGGTGCTGTGTTGTTACAGTTATGGTTCAGGGTCTCAATCCTGTGCAGCACAGGATGTGGCCATCTAGCAAAGCTACTTTCCAATGGATTGGTACAAGTCAAAGAGTACAGCAAACTTGAATCTGAATTCGCACAACAACCAGCAGTCCTGCTGCCACAGGCTAGACAGCCAGCTAACCGTGTAACGCGTTGGTAACTCGAGAGTGCAGGTGCCGAATTTGAAATAATGTACAGGGAAACAAGCGCGCTTTCCTGCCGCCTTGCGCCAGCCAGCCAGGCAAGTGCATGTTGGTGTGCTCATACAAACTCGGCGCCAGGGCCCAAAGACACGGTGCCCCGCTGCACGCGGAACACCACGGATGGGTCGCGCAGCAGCATGGCACGGGCATCGCCGCCAGCGCCCGCCAACCTGCGGCAGCGACAGAGGCGGTGGGCAGCGGCAGCAGTGGCCGCAGGATGCGTGGTGCTTCAGCCTCAGCTGAGGAGCGGTGTGGCGTGGGGTGTGGCGCACATCTGGCTGGCTGGCTGGCTGGCTATCGAGGGCTAAGGGCCAAGCAGCCGAGACGACACGCCAACTGACGGGCTGGCTGCGCCGACTTGCCTGGCTGGCTGGCTGGCTGGCTGGCTACCAGAGGCTGAGGTGGGAGAGGCGGCTGACATTGCTGGCCAGGCTGGGCTGACGCAGCAGTGCCGCCGCGGCCTGCTGGCCGGGCAGGAGCCTGCGGCGCAGGCGGCAGGGCGCACCGCAGGTTGGCTGAGTGCCTGGCTGGCGACTGCCCTGCCGGGATGTCACGCAAGACCTGCCTATGCCTCTGCTGCTGCTGTCACTGACATCCCGACGCGGCCAAGCCCTGCAACCCCTGCGTGGTGCCGCCCCCGCCGCCACGCCCACCGCTTCTCTCTGGCCTGAACACCCGCGCTCGTGACGGATCCGCCACACCCTCCAATCCTTCCTACCTGCCTCCAACTAAGCCGCCACAGTCCCCACCCGAAACCCACATGCCGCCACACCCTCCCCCGCCTCGCCCACCCCACCTGCGCCCCTCACCTCTGCAGCTCCTCCAGAACTTGGTCCACATCTTCCGCCAGCAGCAGCGGCTCCGCTGCCGCCAGGCGCGCCGCATCTGCCTCACTATAGTGCCGGCCAAGCGCAGCCGCCGCCGCCGGCAGGCGCTCCCACTCTGGCGCCAGCAGCAGCGAGGGGCGGGCGCCGGCAATGGCTGCCACGTCAGCGGCGGGCAGCAGTGACTTGAGCTCGATCAGGCGGGCGGCGATGAGGGTGGGGTCGGCTGCCAGCGCGGCCAGCAGCTTGGGGGACATGCGCAGCAGGCGGGCTTGGAGGAAGGGCATGAGGGTGAGGAGGCGCTGCAGGGGGGACGGGCCAGGGCAGGCAGGCAGGCAGGCGGGGGGGCATGGGGTGAGTGGGGGATGAAGAGGGGAACTGACAGAGGACACACTGGAAGGCAGTGGGGCTTTGATCAGGCAGCCGAGAGAAGCACACACATGCCGGGCCCCACCTTACCCCACCCCCCACCCACCCGCTGCCTTCAACACCTGCAGCCGCTCCTCGAATTCGTCATACTCCAGCCCGCTCGCCCTCGCCGCCGCACTCCTGACCAGGCCCTGGTTGAGCTGCGTGTCAAACTGCAGGGCGATGCGGTCCTCACGCACAACACGCCCCATGAGCTCCCACGGGTTGCTGCGCTTCAGGAGCATGTCACGGCCGCTACCGCTACTACTGCTACTGCCGCCGCTGCTGCTTGCGCTGCTGCTGCCGCTGCCGCTGGCTGCAGCGCCCTGACTCGAGCTGCCAGGGCTGCCTGGCGGCTGCTCTGGCCCAGGGTCGGGCGTGCCGCTGCTGGTGGCAACGCACACGTGCCGCCGCCTTTGGGGCCGCCGGTGCTGCTGCCTGCTGCCGCCGACGCAACTGGCGGTGGCGCTGCACCAGCAGGAAGAAGCGTTCGGAGCCATCATAACAACTTCTCGGCCTGCATTTCATGCTCGGAACAGGCAAGGCGACAGCAAGGGCGCGAGGGGTTGTTCGAGCTGAAACCCTCACCTGGGCGGGAGAGCCGCACAGCACAGCGCTGGCATCGCGGGACCTCGAGAAGAGTGATCAGGTGCGGATGAAGGGTCAAAGGTGCCAAGAAAGGCATGAGGCTCGCCGCTAAGCCCTGTACTGCCTGCTCGTCCTGCTGCGGCTCAACCTGTGCGTTCGGCCTGCTCTGCTTTACGTGGCTTCATTCAAATCGCACTGAGTCAATTCCACACCCCGGCGGACAAGAGCAGGCGAGTGCTTTGAGTGCTGCTCTTCCCGTAGCGGCCTGCAGCAGCCTCACTTGTCAATGGCAGGCTCTTGGTGTTGTTCATCAGCTTTGGGTGTTTTGGGGATCGCGCCCCGAGCTGCATGCCTGTCTCTGCCCCTGCCCCCCACCGCCGCCGCCACCGCTCCGCCCCTGCTGCCTGCAGGGCTGCCATTTGTGTTGGCGCTGCTTTCGTTGCGGCACCGTTGCATACCATCCGTCACTCTTGTGGCCTCTTTCCCAGCTGGCAACAGCGGCTGTTCTCTGAGCAGAGGGCGCTTGGCAGCCGCACGCACGTCGCGGCAGCGCTTGGCGGCAGCAGCACGCAGCACCCGTGTGGCTGGCAGCAGCGGCAGCAGTGCCCAGCAGCGGCAGCAGCCACCTGGCCGCCATGTTCAGCCTGTTTAGCGGCTGCTTCGAGTACATGCTGCGCAAAGAGGAGCTGCACCTGCTCATTGTGGGGCTGGACAAGGCGGGCAAGACCACCCTGCTGGAGCGCCTCAAGACGCTGTACACCGACGTGCCGGGGCTGGAGGGCGACCAAGTGCTGCCCACAGTGGGCCTCAACCTGGCGCATTTCCAGGCCCTGGGGGCGCCGCTGCTGTGCTGGGACGTGGGAGGCGCAGCGGGGCTGCGCTCGATTTGGAGCAAGTACTACGGGGAGTGCCATGCCCTCGTGTTTGTGGTCGATGCGGCCGACCGGGGGCGGCTGGGGGAGGCCAAGGCGGCGCTGGACCGCGCGCTAGGTGGGTGGCCGCTGGGCGGAGCAGGGTGGGCGGTGTGGGGGGAGGGCGAGCACAGCTGCGAGGCCGGGCGCTGGGGAGAGGGCCGGGAGGGGTTTGTGCTGGCGAAAGCAGGCGCTCGTAAGAGGCTGCGTGGACAGCAGCATCGAGTGGGATGCCTCCTGCTGCCCTCGCCCATCCCGCCCGCCCGCTCGCGTTCCCTCCCTCTGTCTGCACTGCCCCCCTCTGCCTGCTCAGCGTTGGCGCTTGCTGCCTTGCCGCCTCCCTGCCTGTCCCCTGACCCACCGCCTCCCCCCTGTCTGCCCCCCAAACCCCCACCCGGCCACCCACTCCCTGCTCCTGAACCGCTACTCCCCCTCCCCTCTCCCTCCCCAAGCGCAGCCGACCGCGACCTGTACGGCGCCCCGCTCCTGGTGCTGTCCAACAAGCACGATGTGGAGGGCGCCGCCTCCCCCGCTGAGCTGGCAGAGCTGTTTGGCCTCAACCGGCTCAACGACGGCGGGCGGCCCTGCAGCGTGCAGGCGGTGACGGCCCGCACCGGGGAGGGGGTGAAGCCGGCGGTGCAGTGGCTGGTGGAGAGCATCAAGAAGAGCCAGCGGCCGGAGCTGATACGGCGGCGCATGCTGTCGCAGTGAGGCGGGGGGCAGGCAGCAGGCGGGCCCGCGGTGTGTGTGCCTGCACTGCCTGCCGGCTGGGACGTGCGGGCTGGGCAGGCCGGCCAAAGGCTGCCTCATCCGTGGGCCTGGCTGCTCCCGCCCTGCTGCGACGGATGCCTCGGGTTCCCACCCACCTGCCTGCCTTTGCCTTCCCCCGATTCCCCGTCGCCTCCTGCCCTGCTCCTCCTTCCCTGCTGCATCTTCCCTCGCTCCTTTCTCCTGTATGCTCGCTCCGCTTCTGTTGCTTGACACTGCTGCCCCTGCCTGCTGACCCTGCCGCTAACTGATTGACCGCTCCCGACGCTCACCCCGCCCCTTCACCACGTCACACTGCCTTCTCTGTCTCCTCCACTCTTTCTAGCTAGCACACACCAGCGACTGGCTGCCTTGTATCATTTCGCTCGCGCCTTGTTCAAAACCTTATGGAACAGTCAAATTGCAGTTGTGAAAAGCATCGGGGAGTGCTGCTGCAGAGGTGTGTAGGGGGCTGCTAAGGCGTCCAGCTCTGGCTCAGTGCTGCTTTGCACAACGGCACGGCGCTTCAACAAGTGAAGGCTGGGGCCCGCCATGCAGGCGGCCAAGGGCCCCCTGCGCTGCCCTTGAACATCTTGGGCGCGCTGCCCCACATGTCACGACTCCCAGCCGCTGCTCCGTAGGCTTACGACACGCAGCACTGCCCTCGGCGCTCCTCCTCCTCCTCTCCATCCTCATCCTCATCATCATCACCCTCCTCCTCATCCTCCTCATCCCCATCAGAGTTCTCCTCCTCCTCGTCCTCATCCCCCTCCTCTCCATCCTCCTCATCCTCATCCTCCTCACCAGAGCCGCCCTCGCTCCCGCTGCTCTCGCTGCCCGACAGCTCATCCTCCAAGCTGCCCACCTCCGCCTCCGACATGCCCAGCATGTGGGCAGCTGCCTGGCGGAATTCGCTGTCGTTGGCGCACCTGCACGGCACGGTGGCGCAGCATGCGCATGAGGTGCTGCTGCCTCCCTTGCCTGCAGCCTGCAGCACGCTGCCGGCCCCAGCGCAGCACATTGCACATGGAAATGCTGCTGCTACCTCGGCTTGCACACTGCGGCCTGCCCCACGCTGCACTGCACGGCAGCAATGCAACGCTGTAGCGTGGCACCAATGTAGCATGGCAGCAATGCAACGCTGTAGCACTCGTGCGCCGCAAGGCAGAGGGATTGCTGCTGCGGAGCACACCTGGGCAGCTGCTCAGCCTCCTCCTCCTCGAGACCACCCTCTTCGCCGCCCTCCTCGCCGCCACCGCCCTCCTCGCCCTCCTCCTCGCCCTCCTGCTCGCCGCCCTCCTCCTCCGCCTCCTCCTCCGCCTCCTGCCGCCTGAGCAGCTTGCGTGCACGCCGCAGGGACCAGCCCACAGCTGGCCGGATGCACTGCCCCTGCAGCATGCCAGGGAGGGGCCAGGCTCAGTGACAGTGGGGTCAGCAGCAGCGCCGTACGGAACCGCCTCCTGACATGTGGCACATTCACCTGCCCACAAGTCAGGCCGCGTGCAGGGGGGCCAACCTGGCAGCATGGGTGTGCACACCAGAGCAGGGCAAGCTGCAGCACATGCGGATGGCAGGGGGCGGGGCGCAGCGGGACAAGTTGCCGCACACCATGCCCTGGGCCAAGCGAGACAGCAGGGCGCAGGGGGCAGGCCAGCGGCGGCCCGGGTCAGCTTGCCTCCACATAAATAGCACGTGCTTCTGTGTTCATCCACTCCACCTGGCCCCACCACGCCTCCCAGATGTCGCCCGCCTCCAGCCCCTGCGCTCCGTCAGCCGCCAGGCTGGCGATGGCCCCAAAGGCGGCGGCATACCCCTGGCGGCAGAGGGAAGGGGAGCAGCAGGGAAGGGGATGGGCAGCAGGAGGGTGGGGGCCAGAGGGCGGGTCCCAGAGGGGGCAGGGCTGCTGGCAGGCGGCAGGCAGAAAACAGCATGCGTGGCGTCGCATGTGAGCAGCCTTGGCAGAGCATGATGGTCCACTGCGCCCCCCCCTCCCCCCCCGGCACACCGCCCGGACTGTGCTCGACCCTGCGCCTGCCCACTTGCTGCCCCACCCCACCTCCTCTCAGGAAAGACCCACCACCCTGCCCCACCCACCCACCTCCACACGTGCCCACTTGCTGCCCCACCCACACCTCCCTCCTCCCCCACCCTGCCCCACCCCACCCACCCACCTCCACCATGTCCTTGTGCAGCTCCATGCGCCCCGCCTTCTTGCGCCCCCCCATGTCGTCCCGGCTGACCTTCTCCAGAGGCAGCAGCTGCAGGCTTGGGGTCCCCCTGCAGAAGCGCCGCTCCCCCTTGCCGCGCACCACCTGCGGGGGAGAGCAGCCAGCTGTGCTCAGGCTGCGCCCGGCCCCTCGCCGCCGCCGCCACCACCACCGCCACCAGCCAGGAGCGGCACTTGTGTTGCCGGCAATGGATCAGGGTCAGTGGCAGGCCCTTCAGACCCACCTGGTTGGCTGCCTGTCAGCCAGGCATCCATCCAAAAGGGCATATGATCTAAGAGCGCCAGAGCTGTGGTGTCCCAGTGCCGCCACCACCCCCGCTCTACCCCGCCCACCTGGTTGGCTGCCTCGTTCCAGGGGTCCAAGGGGCCCCATGTCTCGCTGAACCAGCCGTTCAGGTCTGCCGCCTCCAGCGCACCCTCCACCCGGCTCCTGGGAAGCGAGGAAGATGAGCAGGGCAGGGCAGGGCAAGGCAGGGCAGGGGAAGTGTGTGTCAGCTTGGGCCAGCGGCAAGGCCTGTACACAGGGCAGGGCAGGATAGGGTAGGGCAGGGCAGGAGAGGGCAGGGAAGGGCAAGTGTGCGTCAGCTGGGGTCAGCAGCAAGGCCTGTACACAGGGATCCGTGTGCAGGAAGCAACAGTGAAAGGGTGGACCTGCGAGCCCTGGTGTGCGCTGCACATCCCCAGTGCAGGGCCGCCCCCCATGTGGCTCACTGTTCGTTTCCTGCCGCCTCCGCCAGCGCGGCGGCCAGACGCGGCGACAGCCAGCCAGCCCTGCAGCTGCCGCAGGTGCAGGTCGACTTCTTCTGCAGTGTGCAGATCACATGCAGCATCTCAATTTTAATTTCAGTGCAACGTAGTTTCACGAATGTCAGTGGCAGCACTGCTGGTAATTGGCAAGCTGGGGGGCGGGCCGGCTCCCGGGCCCAAGTGCCGCTGGCGGTGGCGGTGGTGGCTTGCAGGGCGGGGTGTACTCGAGCGCCAGTCATGGCGAGGCCTATACCCCCGCTGGCGACGCTCTCGGCTCACTTTACGCTGCTTGGCCGGCCGGGTTTGGCGGCCGGCCGCCCCGGAAGCGGCGCGCTTGGGCGGCATGCGGGTGTCGGCACGAGGCGCAGCTAATCGTGCGACAACAGCGTGTGACGGTTGCAAGTGACCCGGCAGAAGGATCAACAACTTGCACGTGGTACAAACGCCGCTGGCTACACGTTCCCCAGTGTGGCAGCTGCAGCATGAGCACAGCAGGCCGGCGTCACGGCTGCGCCCAGCGGGACTAGCAATCCTGTGCAGCCTGATTAGCGACATCCTGTTCGCGAGTTGCCTGCCCCCATCAAAGGGTCATACATCCCCAGCATCAAGGATTGCTGGACAGCACCACTGCCGGGATGGCACAGCTCCCTCTCCGCCCGCCCCCTCTTCTTCTCTACGTCAATGCACCGCCTGCAAGGTACTGCTGCACTCACAGTCACTTCCCTTACAGTATGTGGGCAGCTACAGCATGACAACGGCAACCGAGCGTAACTGATTTTGTTCCATCACGACAGCCTGCTGCCTGCCACGCTGCCACCGAGAGAGCCCCAGCTGCTCCCAACAGCCGTGCTGCCGCGTCGTGCGCCGCCGTGATGGCAGCTGCCTGGCAAAGCAGGGCCCGCCTCTTCCTTGAAAGGCGGCCCGGGTGCTGGGGCGCCCGCCCCTGGTATGGCCTGCAGGTTGAGCCACGGTGGGCCAGGGTCATTCGTGCAGCCAGGTGTGCTTGGAACGGCAGCATCGCACGCGCAGCAGCGGCGGTGGGTTGCACGACGGCAGGCAGGCAGGCCTGCTGGGTCTAGCCTGCCGGCGGCACAGTGAGATAGCAGCAGCTGCAGCAGCAGCAGCAGCGCCCCATTTGGTTTGAGGACACCGGTTGGGACCCTTCCGAATGCACTGTTTGGCAGATGCTGCCTTTGCATAGAGCTGCGGTGGCGCGCTGCACGCGCTGCTTGATTGCAGGCTGGGGACGTTCGTGCGTGCTGACTTTACAGAAGTGGGCCTGCAACAGGCATCGCTGCCATGCCATGGCCCTGCCTCTCAGGTCTGGAAGCAGAGCGCGCCCCAGCACTAAATATACGTAGGATCGGGGGCCCAACCTTGCCGCCGCCCTTCGAAGGATTCTGGCTGTGGCTGCGGCCGTCGGCCGGGCCGCCCATGCGCCTGCAGGCACCGTTTTTGCAAATGTGTGAAGTGCTTCCAAACAATGAGTGCCAAAGCAACAGTTGGCGGCGGCAAGTGGCGGCAAATGGCGGAGTTGGCGGCAGCGTGGCCCGCCCGTCTCCTAAGCGAGCATGCATCCGAAGCGCTTTTTCGGCGTTTGGATTGCTGGAGTATGTTATCGCAATCAAAAGGACAAGCCCAGCAGGCCCGCTTGTTCGCGACCGCTGTCATCTGCGTTCCGGATGCGGCGCACCTGACATTGCTTCGGCTCCCGCTATTTAAATAACAATCAATGAAGCTTGCGGCAGCCCTACTCTTCCTGCTGGCCGCTTGGGCCAGCACGGTGGAGGCCTTTACTCTGGCCCGGGCTCCACGCGTGGTGGACAGCGTCTGCGCTGGACGCAGCTGGGACTACCGGTAAATTCAGCGCGGCCGGTATTAATGTGGCCGGCGGGCGGGTGCGGGCGAGCCAAGTTGGGGGGTGCAAGAGCGGGCGGGCTTGCACACTAGCGGGAGCGGTGAGCGTATGCAACCGGTCCATGCATGTGCAATGTCCCCCATGCTCCGCTGACGCGCCCATCACTCTCATCCCAACTGTAGGTACCGTGTGGTGCGTAACCGGTGAGTGAAACTGAGAGGGTGCAAATCCTGCAGCACATCATGCAGCCACTGGCTGCACGCCTGGCAGCTGCCACGAGCTGCCTGATCAACAGCGGCCGCTGCTGCTGCCGCCGCCTCCTGTCCTCTGACCTCTCTCCCCAGCCCGCTCAAGCCTGACCCATCCTCTTCCCTGCCACTTAATTTCCAGCTACCGCGATGTGGTGCGTCGCAACTTTGCGCAAGAGGCGTTCATCATTACCGTGAAGGCAATCCGTGCTCAGGCCGTGACGAGCGGCGTGCTGCCGCGCGGCACCCGCATCGCCGGCTACCGCGCCATCAAGGGGTGCTACCATGTGAGCCTGGTAGCCTCCACCCAAAGTTCTTCTTGGCGCGCTGCTCGGCTCCTCGTGCTCTGCATTCCAAACATGCTCCTTACATGCTCCTTACGGTGTTGGCACGTGCCGCAGGCTAGCCAAGCTAGCATCTGCCATCGTGCCTGCCCTGCCTGCCTCTCACTGCTTTGCCTGAACACATGCCCCCGCGTCCCTCTCACCTTGCCTGCCTGCATGCAGAGCATCCGCCCCGGTCGGCGCGGCGCCCAAATCAAGGGGATGTACGAGTTTTATTACATGGTCCGCTGGAGGCTGCCGGTGAGGTGCCCAGCAGCCGGCAGTAATTTGCAGCCGCCTGCGCTGCTGTGCTTGATGGTGCCCCATGCGCCCCCGCCTGCCGCAGGGGCGGCCCCGGCTGCTGCTTGCATGCAATGTGCCAGTGGCATTGCACCAAGGCACTGCACCGTGGGTGCAAGGACGCTATCAAGTGACATTGAGCCTTGTACAGCTTGCGGGACGAGGGCGAGTGACTCGACATTGTCACGTCACGTGCATGCAGGCAGGCGGACCCCGCCAGCCTGGTGGGTGGCGTCCCAGCAGGCTGCACACACACATGCCATCGGGCAGTGCCCCATCCCTCAACCCCTCTGCCTCACCGCTGACCTCCCATCCCACCCAGTCCCCACCCGGGCCTGCAGACCGGCGTACTGGTCTGGAACAGCGTGGTCGTGACATCGGTCAACCGGCGCCGCCACCCGCATGCCCTTGTCATCAACGCGTGGATGTGGTAGCCCAATGTGGCCCGCCTCACCAAAACACCTTGGCAGCATGGCAGCCCTGGCTGCAGCACCTGCCTGCACCTGCAGGCTGCAACAGGTGTGGACGTGAGGGGACACGCGCCAGGTGCATCATGGCCAGCCTGCAGCTGTGGCTGTAGCAGCAGGGGCCAGCAGCCAGGGTGCGGTGACAGGAGACGGCACGCACACCTGGCGGCTGCTGCTCCGCCTGCAGCCTTGGTATCCCAGCTGCAGCTGCAGCCATCCACAAGCTCGAAACCCAACAAAACATTTTGCCTGGCACCGCGGCCAGTGCGTGTTGCTACCCCGGCCCGCTGCTGGCTGCCAGAACACAACACGCCCCTCATGACAGCCAAGCTGCCCCCCGTTTCTAAGCCCCGCGCATGTATTCCCCACTCCCCTCATCCGCATGTGTGTGTTCCCTCATCCCAGTTCGTGATTACACCCAGTTTTGCCGCCTCAGCCCTTTGACACTGACACCCTCCCCCCTGCGCACTCCTCAAACACCCCACCTTCACCCAACATGCACAGCTTGCATCGCGCCTGCCCTTACCAAACAGCGCACAATGCCCCATGCCCTGCCACTCGCCTCCCCATGCCGCTTCCAGTCGGCCCTCCACGCCACCCTTGAAGACGTTTCTCCCTGAACGATTGCCCAGCCGTTTGCCTTGACTGGCAGCACTGCACGCGGTCTGCGCGCCGGCCTGCATCAGGCAGGCTGCCTGCCCGGTCCCCTCGTGTGGCTGGCACTGCTGGCACTGCAGCCCCCATTGCAACCTACCCTGCCCTACCCTGCGGCCCTGCAGCCGCACACTGCTTGTAGCATGTGATTCTGCTGTTAGCATCTGAGCCTGGCTGGGCAGTGCGGGTGCACCACTGGTTTGTGGGGCGTGGGGCATGGGTGCATGCCGCCGTGGCCTGTTGCACGCAACGCGTGCGCCCGGAACATGTGTGTGCCAAGCTCTGCCTGGCTGGTGCAGCTGGAAGCACTCTAGTGCATCTGCAGCTCAGCTTGCACCCCTCTTGGTGCGGTGCTGCCCACAGCCTGCTTCGGCGCGCCCGGGTGCAGCTCTGCCAGGTGGTGCCAGCAGCAGTCAGGCGATGGGTCACAGTCACAGGGTTCGGTATTACAAGGGAGCTTGCGCTTGCAGAGGCAGAGGCACGCACGGAGGGTAAGGTCTAGATTGATCTGGATGCAAGGGGATGGGGTTCAAACACTGGGGCCCAAACGCAGTCTTACTCTGGAGCGTCGCCTTAGCAGACACCACATGAAGGTCGAAAGCAGGGCAGGGGAACGCTAGGGTCGTGGAGAGGGGCAGGCACGTGGCTGGGGCGCTGCTCCTGCCGCTGCATGCCCCACCAGCTTCATGGAAGCGGGCAGATGCATCAGCTGGCGTGCCCCTGCCTGCCCCAGCAGCGCAAGCGCCTTCTGTGGGGCAGGCGGAGGCGGCATGCAGCGCAGCTGTGACCGACGGCAGCCAAGCGTGCCGGCAAGCTGTGGAGCGGCAGCGAGCGGTGGGCGCCAGCTCCGCTGCCGCCGCTGGTGCCGGTGTTGTTTGCCAGGTCAGCAAAAGCGCAGGGTGGAGGTGGCCTCGGGGTCGTAGCGGCGGTTGCCAATAAAGTAGTAGTAGTTCTGCGTGGGTGGAGAGGGGAGGGGAGGGGAGGGAGGGGCAGGGTGAGGTGTGGCCAGAGACGTTGGTCCAGGTGGGCTGGCGGCGGCAGGTGCGCTGGCAGGCCGGGAGGGAAGCGTGAAGGTACGAGGGCCAGATCATGGGCCAACTGTTTCAGAGGGGTGTCAGGCTGCACTGCCCGGCGCTCCCGGGCCCATCCCACTCACCCAGTGCTGGTTGAAGACCAGAGCCCGGTTCCTCCCCAGGTTGGCGGTGGCAGAAGTAACCCTGGCAGTTGAGCTGTACCACCTGCACCAAAGTGGTGTGGTGTGGTGTGGTGTGGTGTGGGGCACAAGGCGGCTGGGCACATCGGAGGGGATGGCAGCACAGGCTCCTCAGGCACTGAGTGCATGCGCAGGCGAGCACCACAGGGCTGCACCAAAATGCTGCATGGCGGCAGGCAGGTGTTGAGGACTAAGGGCGCGCGGGAATGAGCTGTCAGCCGCTGACCCGCCTGCCGCCACTGCCACTGCTCGCCCAGCAACGCTGCCTGGCACCTGGCTGTCATCACGCGGCAGCCAGCCAACCAGCCTGCCTGTGCCTGTCTGTCCGTCATGCTTACCTGTAGTTGAACTTGCACCCGGTGGAGCAGTAGCAATTGATCGTGATGCGAATGGTCCGGTTGGACTTGGACACGACGCGGCTGGGCTTCAGGCCGGTTTCGGCTGCGCTCAAGGCAGGCGCAGGGGTAGAAGGCACCCGAACTGCATCGCCATTCTCCCTGCGGCGGGAGGGTGGGCGGGGCAGGGGCAGGGGATGGTGGGGCGGGGCCCGCTCAAGCGCAAGCGTGTGCGTGGGGTATCAGGATGGGGTTGCAGTGGAGCGTTGGTGTGCAAGCGCTACCGTGGCGCTGCTTGGAGCAGGCGTGCACACTTTTCTGGTACAAGGTGGGTGCGCCTGGCACGGCACAGGCGGCGGGCACCTACCCAGCTGGCTTTGCCTCGACAATAATGACGGACTCGCCAGCGGGCCTGGCCAGGGCGGCGCCACAGAGGAGGCAGAGCGCCAGGAGCAGCGCTGTCCGGGATGCCATGGTGCCTTGGGAGCAAGGCCTGCAGGGGGTGTTGGGATGGCAGCATGGCGGGGAGGGTGAGGATAACAGGATCGCCACTCTGGGCCCCGGGCCTCCGGGAGGCACTTGTGCCACCACCGCGCGCGCTTCTGCCTGGCCCAGGGCAGCGGGAGCACAGCGTAGCCCGATGAGGGCCATCCTCCGGACAGCTCGGGGTCCCCAATGGGCCCGGCCAATCCTGCGACCATTCAAACGGCCACACAGCCGGCCGACCGGCCAAAGATGGTGATCGTAGCAATGTTGGTGCCTACCTGGTGTTGACTTGGTTCCCGCTCTCAAATTGGAATTGAACGGGTGAAGAGGAATGGTAAGGCAGGCGCCGCGTAGCGCGAGAGGGGTTATGTAGGCCCGCAAGCTCTCGCCACTTCCCTGCAGCTTCCGTATCGCCAATAACCTCCGCGTTGGGCACTGGCGTAGGTCCACAGCACTGCCAGTGAGTGATCACGTTCGGGTCAGCGGCCTCTGTACTCTGCACGACAGTGAGCTGTGCGCAAGTCGCCAGGGCCCCGTCCAGCCAAGCCAAATGGCGCAATCGCAGACTGGCGCCTGTATCAACGACCTGCCAAGAGATGTGCTTGGCATGGTGCTCGCGGCGGTGGGTCGGCACCACGGGTAAGCGGCGTGTGTCTCTCGGGGCGGCGGCGGCGGCTGCGGGCTGGCGGCGGGTCCACCAGGTGCCGATCCGAAGAGGCCCGCAAGCCCGCACCTCGGGGCATGCCTGTTGTTTTGCCTAGCTATCTATCGTGAGGGGTTGCACTGGTGCTGCAACAATGTGTTCCTGGCTCTGCAGGCAACACAAGCCTGCCATGCAACAGGCACACACAAGTGACCCATGCGCCATTCTTGCCCACTTGCTGCCGCTCGTGCGCAGGCATGCAATCGTCAGCGTGTGCCGCCGCTGGCGGGAGGTGTATGACCGGTGGAGCTTCTTCCAGCTGCCTCAATATACGTCGTCTGGCGAGCAGGATGTAGAAGCCAGCCTGGAACAGCTGGGTCGCGTGGGCCACCTGGTTGAAGCTTTTGCCATTTCCATCGAGGGTTTCTACTATGAAGTGGAAGAGGCAGAGCAGCGGCGGGCAGAGCGGCAGGCGCCACTCGCGCATTATGAGCACCGCCGGCTGCCGCTAGCGCAGCTGGAGGGGAAGGTGTGCGGCGCCCTGGCGCTGCTGCACCCGCCTGCCCTCGAGCAGCTGCGCCTGCTGGATGTTTCCAGCCTGCCAGAGGCTGCGGCGGCCACGCTGGCCCGCCTCACCCGCGTCACCCAGCTGGAGCTGACAGGCTGCATGCGGCCGTGGTACACCCGCTGGCTTCGGGAGCACCGGGGGCAGGGCCCGCCGCCGCTGCCCGCGCTGGGGCCAGCCGTGGCCAGCCTGCCGGCGCTGCGCCACATCAGCGGCAACGAGCTGCCCAGTGAATGGGCCAACGAGCTGCTGGCAGCCGCGTGCCACCTGCGCTGCCTCACCCACCTGGACCTGCACGTATACGACCTGAGGGTGGAGCCAGTCCGAGCCCTCACTCAGCTCACCACCCTGCACACCCTCCAGCTCAGCTGCTACGGCTGCGGCACGGAGCAGCCTGGCGGCGACCCGGCCGCGGCAGGGCTGCCCGCCCCGGCAGACTTTCGTGACCTGCAGAGCTTTTCGTACCTGGTGTACTCCTCGGAGCCGTACTACACCAACGAGCCTCCGGACCTCACGCTTCAGGTGACTGCTGCACTCCCTCGCCAGCGCTGCTTGTCTATTGAGCTTTCCTTGTGCACGCGCCGCTGCCGCTGGTGCCTGTACGTCTCCTGCCTGTGCGGCCGGCCTGCCCAGCGCAGGAGGGGGGGCAGAGTGCGGTGGCAGCGCAGTTGAAGGCCCGCAGCACACGCCGGCTGGCAGCCTCGCTCCTAGCGCTAGGAGCTAGCTGCCATGTTTGTTTGTCCCCGTTGCCTCCTTGGCACGCACGGCACGGCTCCTAATCGTCATGCACGATGCTGGCCCTCCTCCACTCCTTGCTACACAGGTGGCTGGCATCACGCTGCAGAGCTGCAAGTACGAGCCGGGCAGCGGCACCCTGGAGCTCAGCGGCGTGAAGGGCGCAGCCCCGCTGCGACCGCTGCTGGAATGCATGCTGCCACCTGGCACCAACTCGCTGGCAACGCTCGAGCTGTACTCCTGCCACGTGGCATGCCCGCCGGGCTGCAGCGCTGCCCCCATGGGCCAGCTGGCCTCGCTGAGGACGCTGCGGCTGATCGACTGCACATGCCCTGAGGGTGGCATGCCCGCCGTGCTCGAGGCGCTGCTGCAGCAGGCTCCTGTGCTGGAAGATCTCTACTACCACTGCCCCAGAGGCACGCAAGGCGACCCCCCAAACATGGTCCCAGCGTGCCTGGCTGGCTGCACCGGCCTCACCTCGCTCTCGCTGGGCAGCGTTCCGGAGCTGGCGCCGGGGCGGTACTTAGAAGGTGGGCTGCCATGCGTGCTGTGGTCATGCTTTGGTGAAGGGAAGGGGGCGGGCACTTGGCAACGGCCATCTTATGCAAATGCAAATGCAAATGGGTGGGCACTCGTGTGGCGGGCAGGCAGGTGCTCACAAGGGCAAGCAAGGTGGTTGGGCATGGCTGTTGACGCCATCCCAGGGGGCTGCATTCAAGCAAGTGCAAGCGCAGCTGTGCACCCCGCCCCACCCCGCAGGCCTGCGCTCACTTTACCTCAGTGAGTGTGGCATCCGGCGCCTGCCTCCAGCATTGGCCTTGGCCACCGCACTCACCAGCTTACGCCTTGCTTACAACTCCGACCTGGTCCTGACGATTGACGACATCAATGCCACCCTGGCCCGCCTGCCGCTCCTGCGCTCACTACGCCTGAAGGGCATTCGGCCGCTGCGCCCCGACGTCGCGCTGTGCCTGTTGGACAGCTTGCCGGCCGCAACTGACGTGGAGCTGTCGGAAGCATCAGAGGTGGACTCCTCGGAGGAGGCGGGCTGCTGCCCCAGCTGCGTCGTGCAGTAAATGTGCACCAGAATACGATGTCTACTTTCATTCGTATTTCTTACATGTGGCACCAACCTGGCATGTCTTTCCCATTCATCACGCACGTGCAAGCCTTTGCTTGCAAGTATTATGCCCATCTCAAGTTTGGTCAGCCTGTGATCATCTTGCAAACTGCCCGCGTGGGGCTTTTCTACCAATGATGGCACCGCCCTGTAGCCTGGTATGCAGTAATGACATTTTCGACGCACAGCAGATGTAGTTGGCGTAGAATGGAAGAAGGGTGCAGGGGTCGGGGCAGGAAGCGCTGGCGCGGGCACTTGGGCAGGCAGGCGCCTGTGGCAAGCTTGGTGCCAGTGGTGTTGGTGGTGCTCCTGGCTGGCAGCTCAAAGGTCCCTTCCATGCAGTCTGGGGTGGTGCTTCCCCTGAAATAAGGCCCACGAGACAATATGTGGGCATGGCAATGCCTCCAACACAACATGCGTGTGCAGAGGATGAAGCCTGCAGCCCCAGAGCAGGCAGGCGGCAGCAGGCGGCTCCGGCCGCTTCGCCGCCACGTCAGCATCCAATCGTCCCTGGAGCAAGGTGCCCTCCCGCATCATCCCCCTGCTCCGCTGATGAAAAAGAAAAGGAGACTCTCGTGTGGTCATCTGACCTCTGGAGGTTGTCGCTCTGAGCTCTGACACGCTGACTCGGTGATAAAGTCCCGTGCCCCGAAGGCTCCATACGCTCCTGATTGGGTGTGTAGACTTGAAAACGCCGCCTTGGAGTAAACACCTGTCGCTGGCGGCGCCCCCGGCACCCTCGACCTCGTCTGCGGCAACCCAGGTGCGCTGAGAGCGGCTCAAACGGCCTTACAGACTGCAGGCTGGAAGCGGAACGGCGCCGAAACCGCGCGAAGGGACGTAGGTCCCCACCTCTGGCTGGAAACCGGCGGGCGGCCGCGGCGGGCGGCTGTGCTTCTGTGCGCTTTTGGCTGTCTGCAAGCAGGCCCCGTTTGCTCCTGCAGGCCACAGCTTACCATCGTCAACAATATGGACCCAGCTCTCGCAGCTCAACTGCAGCAGCAGCAGCAGCAGCAGCAGCAGCAGCACCCGCCTGCGCCGCTCACCCCGGGCGTCGCGCCGCCGCTGGCACTGCCGCCAACCCAGCCGCCCCTGCTCGCCCCGCAGCTCCCCACGCTGCTCAACCCGCAGCTCCAAGGGGCGGCACCAACAGCCGTGCTCCTACCGACTGGGCCGTCAGCGCCCACAGCAGCGCCCGCAGCAGGGCTGGCAGCGACCTTTGCCACCCCCGCCCTGGCAGCCGCCCTGCCAGCAGCCGCCCTGCCAGCGGCTGTCGTGCCACCGCTGGTTGCCGCTGTGCCGCCCCAGGCGCAGCTCCTGGCCAGCACACCCCCGGCGCCAGCACAGGCGATGCCCGCCCCGCCACCAGAAGTGGGCTCTCTGGGTGCACGCCCAGCGGCTGGCGGCGGCAGCGGCAGCAGCCAGATTGCGGCAGGAGTGGCAGCAGCGGCAGGACCCCCGCAGGCGCTCCTGGCCACTGCAGGCACCAGCGGCTCACCCTACCCGGCTGGCCTGCCTCCCCAGCAGGCAGCACAGCTGCCTGTGGGTGTCACGCTGGTAGGCAGCCCTCCAGGCATGCCTCTCTCACCCTCCTCCTTCCTCGTGCACCCAGCCGGCGCGGCAGCTGCAACCTCGGCAGCGGCTGCCCTGGCGGCAGCGCCAGCCCAGGCGGCGCCAGCCCAGGCAGCTGCCACCCAGCTTCCCCTTGCTCTGCCCACCGTTGCATCCGGCCTGCGGGCCAGGCCGGCCGGCCAGCTGGCTGCCGTGCCAGAGCTGTCACCCTATAGCGTGCCTGCCGCGGCCCTGGGAGCAGCCGACGGACAGCCCGGGATGCCGGCGGCGCCAGGGTTGCTGCCAGCCTCTGCAACGGGCGCGCCGACAGCGGGGCAACAGCGGTGCAGCCCAGCCCTGCAAGGCACGGCACCACAGGGAGGGAGCACCGGCATCTCTGGTGGTAGCAGCCGGCTGAGCATCTCCGGTGGTGGCGGCTCGCCCTCTGCCGCCGGCCTGGCTGCGCAGCAGCAGCAGCAGCAGCAGCAGGCAGCGGCAGCCGCGGCTCTGTTGGCGGCACAGGGGCAGGCGGCGCAGCAGCAGGTGGTGCAGCAGCAGCAGGCGGCGCAGCTGCAGGCGGCACAGCAGCAGGTGGCAGCGCAGCTGCAGGCGGCACAGCAGCAGGTGGCGGCGGCGCAGCTGCAGGCTTCACAGCAGCAGGTGGCGGCGGCGCAGCAAGCCTCACAGCTGCAGGCAGCGCAGGTGCAGGCAGGCCAGCTTCAGGCCGCACTGGTGCAGCAGGCAGTGCAGCAGCAGGCTGCGCAGCAGCAGGCAGCAGTGGCGGCGGCTGCGGCGGCGGCGCAGCAGCAGCAGCAGGTGCAGCAGCAGGTGGCAGCTCAACAGCAGGCAGCACAGTTGCAGGCAGCGCAGTTGCAGGCAGCGCAGATGCAGCCAACCGCAGGTATGGGCACAAGAGCTGCACCACCGGGGGGCTTCTACAGATGGCAGCTGCAACACTTCCTGCGCCCCCAGCCTGGTGGCAAGTAGCGCCCTGCTTGCGTGGGGTAGTGGGGAGCGTGGGTGGCGGGGCTGGGAAGGGCTAGCTAACCCTGCCTGTGGCATGCGCCAACCAGCCCAGCTGCCCTGCCTGGGTATTTGAGTGTGCAGCGCGGACGCGTTCCAGACTGCAATCTGCAGCTCACGTCAAGCCCAGCCCCCTTCACGATACCCCTTCGTGCCTTCACCGCTTGCCTGGCGCTGCAGGAGCGCCGGCGGGTGTCCTGTCAGCCGGCGGTTTTGGGTCGGCAGAAGGCGCTCTGCCCACATCTTCGGCTGGCGCCAGTCCCTCTAAAATGTCCCAGCTCGCCGCAGCAGCACAGCAGTTTGCAGACCAGAAGACGGCGAGGAGGCAGGTGGCAGCGGGGGCGGCGGAGCAGGCCTCGGCGGCTCTTCTGCAGGCGTCAGATGAGGCGGCAGGAGCTCAGCAGTTTGCTCACCAACTGGCAGCAGCAGCCACCGCCAACCTGCCTGGCGGCGGCGCCGGCCTGGTGCTGAGCGGCGGCTCGGCAGTTTCCGTGCCTCCTGGGGCTTCCAGGAGCAGCAGAGCCAGCGGGGATTCCTCCGCCGGAAGCACGCCGCGCACAGCAGCAGTCGCTGCGGTGCAGGACGCGGCTGCGGGGCAGCTGGCCCAGGCGGCGGCCGCCTCCCGGCAGGTGGCGGAGCAGAAGAAGGTTGAGCAGCAGGTGGCGATTGCCGCATACCAGGACGCCGCCAGCCAGGCAGCAACAGCGACGGATGCTGCGACGGCCAGCAGGGCGGTGGCGGCAGCGCAGGGCGCCGCCGCCGCCTTTTCGGCGGCAGCCTCAGAGGCGGCGGCCGCCCAGGAGAGGAGCAGCCGTCTGGAGCAAGCCGCCACGGCCACCGCCTCTGCCACGGTGGTACCAAGCCAGGCAGCCTCTCAGCTGGCAGAGGCTGCAGCAGCGACAAAGCAGGTGGCTGTGCAGAAGCAGGCAGAGCAGCAGGCCGCCGCCGCTGCCTACCAGGCTGCGGCCGCACAGGCGGCCACGGCGACGGATGCCCAGACTGCCGGCAGGGCCATGGCGGCAGCTCAGCAGGCAGCCGAAGCCTACTCAGCCGCCACCTCTCAGGCTGTTGCGGCGCAGGCAGCAAGCAGTGAGTTCCAGCAGCAGGCGGCAGCCGCCTGTGTGGCGGATGCCATCCACTCCCTCCCGCCCGCCGCCGCCCCCAGCGGCCCCGCAGCCCTGCCGCTACCCCTGGCGCCCGCGCCCCCGCCGCCCCCGCCGCCGGTGGCAGCCAGCGCGGCCGCAGCACATCTGGCGGGTGCGGCCGCTGCTGCCAGCCAGGTGCATGCGCAGAAGAGCGCTGAGCAGCAGGCAGCCGCTGCCGCGTACCACGCAGCTGCCAGCCAGATGGCGACTGCTACAAATGTGGTGGAGCAGGCACATGCCACCGCCGTGGCGCAGAAGGCCGCAGATGCCTACACAGCCGCTGCCAACGAGGCAGCGCAAGCAGCCACCGTTGCCACGCAGCTGCAGAATGCAGCAGCGGCAGCGGCGGCCGTGCCCACCGCCGTGGCGGTGCCTGCCTCAGCCCCTCTTGCTGCCTCCATTGCAGCAGGCATGCTGCTGCCCACGGCGGGCACAGTTGCCTCCGGCGCTGTGCATCCATCCATGCTCGGCTTGGCGGCGGCCCCTGTGCCAGCCATCAGCCCGCCTGCTGTGCCGGCAGTAGGGTTTGGCACGGGGACCGCGGCCCTGATGGCTGGCACAGCAAGCACAGCAGGCACAGCAGGCACAGCAGGGGCACACTACCCGGCGCCTCATGCGGCCTACCACGGCGCACTGGCGGGCAGCGGCGGCGGGTCAGCTGCCAGCGGACAGGCCCACTCCACCAGCACCGTCTCCTCTGCTGCGCTGGCGCCCTCGGCGACCGCAGCGGGGGCAGCGGCAGCGGCAGCGGCGGCAGCAGGCCTGGCTGGCATGTCAGCCGTTGCAGCCCCGCATGCCTTCTCCTCGCCTGCCTACCACGCCGCCATGGCAGGGGCCGCAGCAGCCTTGGGGTCAGGGCTGCCACCTGCCCTGCCGGCCGCACAATGGGCCGGCCTGCCCCTGGCCGCTGCCCAGCAGGCCCAGCAGGCCCAGCAGGCGATGCAGTTGCAGATGGGCCTTTCCAGCAGGGGAAGCTCAGCAGGCACCCCGCCTCCCGGGAGCAGTGCTGCGGCCGCCGCTGCTGTTCGCACCCTGCAGAGCCACGCCACGTCTGCCTACCAGAGCGTGTCTGCCTGGTCGCGTGACGCAGCAGGCGTGGCACGCACGGTGGGTTGCCTTGGAAGGGGCTTCGGGAGGGGGCCTCAGCATGCGCTGCCCTGCCAGGCTGGGCCATGTGTCACTTGACGCTTGCGACCCTACCACGTCTAGCACTGGCTTGATCGGCATGCGGCGTCGGTCCCCCTGTCCCCTCGCTCTCGCCCCCCCCGGGCCGTGTTGCTGGCTCCCAAAGCCGCTGCCCTGCACAGATCAGACTGGCTTTGAGGGAATCAAATCACTCGCCGACATGTCGGTCTTGCCGGGTGCCCCTGTGCCTCTCTCCTCCCTCCCTCTTTCCAGGTCAAGGTGGTGTGCAGCAGCGGCGGCAGCTTTGCCAAGCTGTCCTCCAGCGGGGCACTGGAGTATGAAGGTGGGCAGGGATTCAGGGACGGCGATGGGGGGCTGGGCACCGCCCAGCTGCCATGCCGCGCTGTGCCACACTGCACATCTGTATGCAGGCGCCTGCATAAACTTATGGTGTATGCGTTGGGTAGGATGAGTGCATGGCAGTGTGTGAGGCCACGGCCATTTGCGATGCCGGGGCCGCAGCCCTCCTGGGTACCCTGCCTGCCTCCCTCCCTGCTCCCTGGGTTTTCTCTCTGCAGGCGGGGAGACACGCCCAGTCCCCACATCCCTCCCGCTGCAGCTACCGTGAGATGGCACACCTGCTGCTGTCTCAACTTCTCAAATGTGTTGTAACTTTGCAGGCGGCAAGACACGCCCTGGTGCTTCCCATCCTGCTCCACTGCGACGGCCAGGAGCTCCGCTGCCTTCACCATGCATCAACATGCGTCCGCCCCGCTTCCACTGTCTCCCTGCAGGCGGCGACACGCGCCTCATCTCCATCCCCTTCCACTGCGACTACCACGGCCTGCTGGAGGCGCTAGAGAGGACCACCGCCCCGCTGGGGGGAGGCAGCGCCGGCGCCGGCAGCTCAGACACCTCGGACGCCGCGCCACGCACTTTTGTGAGGACGCACCCTTGTGGTTGGGGAGGGGGGGCCACAGAGCGTGCAGTTGTGTGCGGGCTGGCGTCGATGTGAGAGCAGTGGTTTGGGGTGTGGCTGCTGCGGCGCTCTGCTCCACGCTGGCGGCAGGCCTTGGCGGTCGCCGCAGCAGGGCGGCTGGTCTGGCCCGGCCCTATCGCAAGCTTGCCGCCCCTCTCCTGTCCCGCGTTGTCCACCTCAAGAGTCCTTGACTATCCTGACCGGTGGGGATGCAGAACCCCCAAATCAAGTATCGGCTCCCCTCGGACCCCAGCGTGTGGGTCGACCTGCTGGACGATGATGACGTGGCGGTGAGTACAGAGGCGGCAGGGGGTGACGTGGCGGTGCAGGGTAAGACTTGTGCAGAGCGCCCAGCACTTCCAGTACGCCCCGCTGCAGGCGAAACGCGGCCCTGTTTTGGCCTGAAACAGAGGGCTGACCTGGCGGTGACTGGCAGGGGGTGGCGTGGCCCCATAGGACGTGTGGCCGCCATTTCAAGCCTTTCCCGCATCTCGCTCGTTCCGCTTGCTCACGCTCAACCCTTTCGCCGCACTGGCCACTCACCCTCTCATCCTTCCTCCAACCCCTGCCGCCGCTCTTGTTTGAATGCGCGCCGAGCCTGTGCACTGTACAGGCACAGCCGATATCTCTTTTAACCGACCTGCTCACTCTCCCCTCCCCCCTTCCGCACCATGAATCTTTCCTCTGCAGCTCATGTTTGACGAGTATGACGAGCACCGCAGCGGCGCCACGTCAGCATACAAGCTGCACCTCTTTGTGCAGGCATGTGTGTATTTTGGCATTGTGTGTAGTGCAAGGGGGCTGGCCGGCAGGGTGATGAGGTGGGGGGCCAGTGGCAGCAGTGCCGGCGGGAAGGGTCACAATGTGTGTTTCAAGTAGAATGAAGCAGATCCTGGGAAGTTAACATTAATGAAGTAATGAAATGCCTTAATGACCTAAATCCTGAGAAGTTGACGAGGCACGCGCCAGGCCAATGCCCCTCAACAATATGACCACATGACGACTTGAAAAGTAGAACCCAACCTGCCCCGCCTGCAGTGGCGCGACCCTCACGACGTCAGTCTGGCTGATTCGGAGGTGCACAGCGGCGGTCCAGGGCTCGGCAGCGGCGCAGGACAGCACCAGATGGCATCCGGGGCCGCGGGGCATGCGTGTGGGCGGGGGGAGGAGCGGGCCGGAGGCGAGGGCGGCAGCTCAGAAGCAGGTGGGGGGGTCTTGCAGGCGGGCAGGCAGGCAGGTGGGGTAGGCACCCCTGAACATGCGGCCGCGCTGCATGCTGCATGCCAGGGCGCCTGGCAGTTCCAGAGTGCAATGCACTACTGCGTATCACTAGGGGGGTGCCGCGCTCTCAACGCTGCTGCTGCCCCTCCCCCAATATTGCTGCAAACCCAGCAGGGCCTGAGGTGCCATGCTCAGACGAGGCAGCGGCCGCTGCTGCTGCCACAGCTGCTGCAGCCGCAGCGGCCTCCCAGAGCCTGGCCACCCGGACGCAGGTGACACTTGACAGGGGGCAGTTGGTGGGGTCGGATGAGTCGGGGAGGCGCACTGCACCTGGGCCAGTCACCCAGGCTGTGTGAGCCCCCACACGTGACACAGTCCTGCCGTCCGCTTTCCGCACCCATCGTTTGCAAGCCACGCCCACCCGCCCCGCCGCCGCCGCCCTCTCCTGCCCTGTGCTGCCCCTCCCGTGGCAGCAGGCGCGGGAGCAGCGCCCCACGGGGGCCACTTCCTCCTCCTCTGCTGGGCTGGACCTGGCTGGGTTGGTGGACAAAATGGAGATCATACAGCCAGAGGACATCCAGCTGCTGCGCTTCCTGGGCAGCGGCGGGTGAGGCAGGGGGTGGGGGGCTGCTGCTGCACTTGCGTGAGAGGAGGGGTGGGTGAGTGGGAAAGGGCTGCTGCGTTACCTGGGGAGCGGCGGTTGAGGGGCGTAGGGGAGGAGGGTCAGGCAGGTGGGAGACGCCCCGTTGGACAGCGGGGGGCTGGCAGGCTGCCTGCCCAGCTGCTGCACTTCCTGGGGAGCGGCGGGTGAGGGGGTAGAGGAGGGGCAGTTGGAGGGGGGGGGCACTGCCAGACGGCGGGGCGCTGGCAGGCGGGCTGCCCAGCGCCTGGGGAGCGGCAGGTGAGTGGTGAGGGGAGGCGGGAGGGGGAGGCACCGCCGGACAGCCGAGGCGAGGGGGTAGGCTGGCTGCCCAGCCTGGCTGCACGTGTTGGGCAGTGGCAAGGGGTGAGCTGAGAGGGATGGTGTGGGGTGCAAGCTGGGGCGTGAGGATGGGTGACCCATCCATCCATCGCGCTTTCTTGGCAACGAGGGCACAAAGCGAGGCGGTGGGTGTGCCACCTAGCATTGCACACTGTCGGAAACACACGGCTTGCTCTGACCTCAACCTGTCTCCCCTGCCCGCTCCCTGCCTCTCCCCCTGCAGTTTTGGGGATGTGTACCTCGGCAAGTGGCATGGCTGCGAGGTGGGGCGGATTGGCGTGTGCCCCTGCACCCCATTGCCTGCTCGCACCACAGTGCGCCCGCCCCGTGTGAAGATGCGACCTCTTCACTGGCCACGCCAACATTGCGCCCTCTGCCCACATACCTAATGTCACCAGCCAGCAGGGAACCTTTGTCGCCAGTGCACTTTGAGGCCTGCCCAAGTTGGCCTCTTAAATCCTGCCCCACTTGCGTGCAGGTGGCAGTGAAGTGCCTCAACCCCTCGCTCTTCTTCGGCGGAGGTGAGGGCAGGGGTGTGCCAGGCAGTAGGGCGGGGAGTGGTTGGCCTCGCGCGCTCGGCAGCACCCAAGGCCCCGCAGCTCCACCGCAGCACAGCCCTGTGCCACAGCAGTGCTAGCCGCACCCTCCGCATTTGCTAGCCGTAAGCACTGCGCCGCCTACGTCCTCCACTGCCCTTGCCTGTACACACACCCACCTCTCCCCTCCCTCCAGGCAATATGAGCTTTGTCAACCGAGCTGCGAATTGCAGACCTGCTGCGGCTCCCCCACAGTGCATCTCACCCCCTGCTGCCGCGTTCGCCCGCTGCTGCTGGCAACCTGCCCACCTGTGCAGCATCTTGGATGTTGTCCTGAGCGTCTTGGCCCACGTAGTAGGACTACGTGGCCCACGTAGCAGGACTACGTAGTAGGAGCATGTTCTCTGTACGTAGTCCTGCTACGTAGTCCTGCTACGTGGGCCACGTAGTCCTACTGGGCCAAGACGCTCAGGACAACATCCAAGGTGCTGCACAGGTGGACGCAAGCAGCGCACTCCTGGGTGCAAGGGACTGCAAACCCGCTACAGCCTCTGCTGCGCATCCCGCCCACGCTGTCTTGCTCACCCATGCGTGCTCTTGCACCCGCTGCTGCTGCTGCAGGCGACCTGAGCTCCGTCAACCGCAGCACACCCTGGACGGAAGGCATGTTGCAGACCTGCTGCGGCTCCGCCAGTGCACTTTACTCCTGCCTCTTGCATTTGCCCGCTGCTGCAGGTGGTGACCTGAGCTCCGTCAACCGCAGCGCCATTCTGGACCTGATCAAGGAGGCAGACCTGCTGGGGTCGATGAGGCACCCAAACGTGGTGTGGGTGAGTGAACTGAGCCACAGCCGCAGCCGGGCAGGGGCCCTGTCGGGTGGACAGCCCCCTGCATGCCGCCGGCAGCGAGGCAGCGCTCGCTCGGCGTGGCCCCTGCCCGCTGCCCCACGCTGCTCTACGCCTGCTTCTTGCTTGTGCTTTCCATCACACCCCCTCTGCACCCGCCACATGCCTGCCCCTGCCCCAGATTTACGGCATCGTGCTGCCCACGCTGCCCGCCGAGCCGCCCAGCGGGGCCAGCGCCAGCGCCAGCGGCGACAGCCTGGACGCCGGCGACAGCCCCTGCCCCGCCTCGCCAGGTGGCGCACAGCAGGCCGAGGCTGAGGCCGCCAGGGCGGGTGGCAGGGATGGCGGGGATGGCAGCGGCAGCGCTGCCGCACGGCAGGCGCAGCAGGAGAAGCGGCAGGGCGATGTGGTGGAGGCGATTGCCAGCGGCATGCGGCGCAGCGGGATGACCCCAGGGGTGGTGCGCCCTCCTGCCATGGTGGCAGGTACGGCCGGGAGGCAGGGCAGGGTGCAGTGCAGCCCTTGCTGCGTGCAAGGATTCCCGACCTGCGACTGGTGCTCCAGCCAGCGTGAAAACATGGTTCATTCAGCGCTGCCTGCTTTGAGGGCGGTGCCTGTCCATCTTCGGGCCCCACCACGGACCGCTCAGCTCGCCTGTCAACAGAAACGAAGTTTCGCACCCTTCACTGAATCACGCCCCATCCCTCCGCCTGCATCGCCGACTGCCTCCTCTCAACCCTGCAGAGTACATGGCAGGGGGCAGCCTGAAGTCTGCCCTGAGCCGCAAGGCGGACATTGTGGCTGGGGCGCTGACCAAGGTTGTGCTGGCGCTGGATTCTGCCAAGGTGAGGTGGCGCACGCTTTGACAGTTGTGACCCATTGCGGCGCCCATGCGCTGCACGGCATGCACTCTGCTGCAACGCCTTGACAGTTGTGACACATTGTTGAGTTGGTCAGTTTGACTGTTGCGTGTGTTGGGTCGACTTTGTTGTTTGTTGTTGTTGTTCAACGTGGGCACCGATGGCAAGCTGAAGGCGGGCCGGCTAGCTGGTTGGCTGGCTGATTATACCGGTTCAGTGTGTGATAAGTGCCTCCGCAAGCCATGTTTCTTCCTGCTACGCTTGACTGCCAGCCTGGTTTGTTCCTGCTACGCTAGACTGGCTGCCTGGCCCCCTGCTGCTGTGCAGGGCATGGAGTACCTCCACTCCAAGCGCCTGGTGCACTTTGACCTCAAGGCAAGCAGTGTTCCAATGAGGGCAGCTCATGTGTGGATGCATTGGAAGGTAGTGGATGCTGCGGTGTGCCTGACATGCGGCACCAGCGGCGCCAGGGCTGCCGTTACGACGTGCCTGCCGCCTCTACGCTTTATGACCCAAGCCTCTGCTCTTAAGTGGGCTGTGCTGGTGCCATCCGTTTGAAGACCTGAGCCCCCTCTCCTCGCCTGCGCAGAGCGCCAACATCCTTCTGGGCTACCGCGACCGCCGGCCGGTGGCCAAGATAGGCGACTTTGGGCTGTCCAAGACCAAGGTGCAGACGTACGTGAGCGGCGTGAACAGCCAGCGGGGCACGCTGCCGTGGACGGCGCCCGAGATCATTCGGTGAGCGATACTTCAGGGCAGCCAAGGGCAGGTGCAGGGGGGCGCTGCAGTTTGGGGTGGGCGGCCGTTGGGGGTGGGCCCACGGATGTCTGGGGTGTCTGCCTGAGAGGCCGATGAGGGGAGGGGGAGGGTGTACAGCCGGGGGGCAGGCGCGAGGCGGTGCACGGGGCCACCTTGTTGTTGGGTTGGTTCCTGGAGGCCCACGCATGCCCTGCAACAGAGCGGGGGCGGAGAAGGGAGAGGGCCAAAGGGTTGGCGGCAGGGCAGGAGTGGGGAGTGGTGCAGCGGCGCGGCAGGGATGGGTGTGCTGGGCGGTGCAGCAGTTGATGAAGCAGGGCGGGATGCCTGGGAGGCTGTGCCGTCGTTGGCGGACGCATCCCTGCTCGCTTCCGCATGCATCTGCACAACCCCCGCCCTCTGAGCCACTAGCAACAGCCTCACTCAGGCCAGCCCAAGGGCCAAATGACTGATTAAGATTATCAAGTCGTCTGCTCTTCCTTCTCCCGCCCATGCGCCCCGCCCCGCAGCACGCCCGGCACCGTCACAGAGAAGGTCGACATCTACAGGTGGGCGCTGTGCTGTGCTGTGCTGTGCTGTGATCTTGCAAGGCCGTGGTGTGCCATGCCCCCGCCGTGCCATGCTGTGCTGTGCTGGGGGTCTGGTGGCAGCCTGAACCGACAGGTGGGCCGTGTAACAGCCTGGCCGCATGATGCCATCTTGCTCCCATCCTGAAAGACCCCTCCCTTGACACCACCCTGCGTGCGTCTCGCAGCTATGGCGTCGTGATGTGGGAACTCTGGACGGGTGAGCGGGAGCTTGGTGGGGAGGGTGAGGGCAAGATGGAGGGGAAAAGGGGGGGAGAGGGAGGGTGTGAGGGAGACGGAAAGAGGGAAGGAAAACGGGAGGGAAAGAGGGAAGGAAAGAGGGAGGGAAAGCGGTAAGGAACGAGGGGAGGAGAGAGGGAGGGGCAGAGGGAGGGAGGGAGGGCAAGAGGGAGGGACACCGTGAGGGCAGCCGCCCTGCATGCACACCGATGACAGCTGCCGTGCCGCAATCGCACACGAACTCTTGCGCACCGACGCCTGCCCTGCCCTGCGCCCCCTCTCTGCCTGCACCCGACCCCACCTCTGCTCTTTGTTTTCCTTTCCCGTGCCCAGGCTTGGAGCCCTTTGCCGACATGAACTACCACGCCCTCATGCTGCGCCTGGCCAACCCAGCAGAGCGCATGCGCCCGCCGCTGCCGGGCAGCTCCGGCTGGGATGCGGGTGAGGCTGGGCAGGGGGGAGGCGGGCTGGCGTGGGGCAGCTGAGGGCGGGCAGGGGGGGGAGGCGGGCGGGAGTGGGGCAGCTGAGGCAGGCGGGCAGGGGGTGGCGGGCGGGCGCAGGGCTAGGGAGGCAGGCGGGCAGGCGCGGCGCAGGGAGGCCAGCAGGCACGGCGGCAAAGGCACTTGAGCAAGAGGGCTTCCGTACCCACTCCCCGCCAGCAGCGCCCACCAGTCAATCCACCTGCTGCCCCCGTTTGCCCGGCCATCCCATCCCTGTTCCCCCGGTCAGGCGAGGCGCCGCCAGAGCCGGCGCCGGGATGGAGCGACCTCATGCAGCGCTGCTGGGCGGACGACCCTGCGGAGCGCCCCGCATTCCCAGGTGGGTGGGTGGCAGGGCCCAGCACCCACCCCAGACGGTGCCCAGCACTTCATGCACTGCATTCTCCTTTACGCGGCTGCCTTGCACCCCTGGCTGCCCGCGAAACGCTTGCTCCTCGCCACCAGCCCCGCCACCCTGACCTGACCCCTGCCCTCCCCCGCTGTGCCCTGCTGGGGCCGTGGTACAGAGGTCATCCAGGAACTTCGCTCCATGGTGTCCCACCTCAAGCCGCGGCGCACCAACAGCGGGCGCAACCTGCACGTGGCGGCTTCCGCCCCGCCGGCCGTCGGCGCCGCCGCCCAGGGCCCGGCGCCGGGAGCGCCGCCCTCTTGAGCCACCTGGCGGCTGCCACTCTTGACCGGCCACACGCTTTTCTTGTTCGGTGCAGCCACAGCAGCAGGGCACAGAGGCCATCGGCGCGCCTAGCCGTGACAGGGCTTACTCCAGCCCGGATTTGTCGGCTGGCCAGCTTTCGTATTGTCGTGTACATCTGTTGACCCCCTTTGCATCGTCACCTCGACCATCCGCTCTTCACAGTCCTGGTCCCTCACCTTTCAACAGTGCCTTCTAAAAGGCTGGGTGCTTGGAGGCATCTTGCCACTGCCGCACCGTACCCACCCAACTCCTGGTTGCGCCTGCCACGGTCAGTTGCCCACATCATCTGCTTTCTTCCCCTCCTCCCCCTGCCCTGCCCCCCGCTGCTTGTAACCGGATTACACGGCATGAGCATGAGCGCGTGGAAGGAGCATTCATCGGAAAATCAAGGAGGAAAGGCGAGCTAACGAAGCATAGGGGTTGAGCAATGCAGGTTCCGGGAGGGGGGGAGGGTGCCTGCCCAACTGCGTTGCAACGGCACGGACAGGCAGGCACCCCCGAGTGCGGACCAAGAAAAGAATCGGGCAGACTGGCAAGCAAACCAAGCGGCCTGAGCAGCGCAGCAGCGCAATGCATGCGGCA
Organism: Micractinium sp. NFX-FRZ; assembly: GCA_029339195.1. Taxonomy (NCBI): domain Eukaryota; kingdom Viridiplantae; phylum Chlorophyta; class Trebouxiophyceae; order Chlorellales; family Chlorellaceae; genus Micractinium; species Micractinium sp. NFX-FRZ. Next base: position 72,423 of record JAPTJF010000183.1, read on the forward strand.
GCCGAGCTGCGCCGAGGTCGGTGGTGTGCTGGCTGGGTGATGCGCCGCGAGCTGTCATGGGGGCGGGGCCAGCGCGCCGCGCGGCCGGCGCACACGCCGGCGGGGGCAGCGCACCGGAGGCGCTCTGGCAGGGCGAGGTGTGAATGCGCTGCCCCACCGGGCGGCACGCGGGCGAGCGGCCCCAAACGTGTATGTAGGTAACAGGCAAGGGGGGAAGAAAGGGCGGGGTTGGGACACACTAACTCACGGGCACTCGAGTGGGGGTAGGGACAAGCGACCCCCCGCTGGGTCCGGGGCACGGCTGCTGCAGCCGCCGCCGCTGGGTAGGGGGCCTGCCTCGCAGCGCCCGTTCAGGGAAGGAGACGAGGAGGCACGCACTCGCACCACCTCGCTCCCACCGGCGGGGGGCCGCACGCCCGCAGGAAAAGCAGGGGGGGTGGGCACGGCAGTGTGGTTGAGGGGAGTGTGTGCACGCCGCCGCCGGCGAGGCTGAAGCTGCCAGGCGGAGGGGGGCATTCGGGGAGGGGTTGGGGCGGCGGTGGGCATGCACACGAGGAGAGCTGAGCAACGAACGAGGACGGGGCGGGGGGGAGGAGAGCTGGGAGGAAAACAGGGAGTAAATTTCGGGAGGGGGGCGATCAAATGCTCTGGACTGTCGTCGTTATTGATACACTCGTGCATGGGCGCAGCGTGCGTGGCGGGCCAAGTGGCGCGCGGCGCATGGCTGCAGCAGAGGCGCCTGGACGGCGCCCCGTGCTGCCAGGCATGGGCAGCAGAACTGGGTGCTGCTCTGCCCCCGCGCGCCACCAAAGCCTGGCCGAGGAGCCCTCAGGCAGGCCGGCGGGTGGGCAGGCCAGCAGGGGCGCCAGCAAGGATGGGCGGCGGACGGGCACGCGGGCACGCGAGCGCTAGCCCCAGGGCTGGCTAGCGGTGCTGGTCCATGCCTCGGTCAAGCCACTCCTTCAGGGCTGCAGCGCAGATGTCTCGGTCAGTGTCGCTCAGGTGGAACTCGCTGCTGATCTCCGCCGCTATCTCATCTGCAGCATGGATGGATGGAAGGGAAGGATGGGGAAGATTGGGTAACAAGGGAAGGTACAAGGGGCTGGGTGGTGGGTCGGCTGGCAGGCAGGCAGGTAAGGCGAGGCGAGCACATGCGATGGATGCGGTGTGTGGGAAGCCGCACTGTACCGCCGGCACAACCCTTGTGCTGCTGGTACGCTGCTGGGCTGTGCTGGTGCCCCCTGGCACTGCTACTCGCCGCTGCCTGCACCACCGGACCCGATGGCACCACCATTGCGGCACCACCTGGCGCCTCCTGCTGACCTGGCGTGTCCGAGTCGGGGTCGTACACAAAGTCAATCGTCTTGCTGCTGCCCATCTCGCCGGCCGCGTCGCCGTCGCCCTCCCACTGCGCGGAGGAAAGCGGCGGGGCGAGGCGGAGCAGGCAGCAACAATTATATAGCAGCAGGCGGTGAGCTGGTGCAAGCACCAGTGGACACAAGTCAGCAGGCCGTGAGCTGGTGGTGCAGGCACCAGCAGTTGGCTGGTGCAGGCAGGCGGGCAGCAGGCGTCAAGGAGCTCAGGCGTGCAGGCAGGCAAGGCGGGCAGCACCAGCGGCTGGCCCTTCTGACGCCACCACCGCGCCCCGCACCTGCATGTGCAGCCGGAAGTGCAGCTTGCCTTCCCGCAGCTTGCCAGTGAAGTTGAAGCAGTAGTCCTCGCCACGCACTGCAAGGGGGGAGGAGTGGGGGCGTGTGGAGAGCAGGGGTCAGGCAGCAAGGTGGGAGAGCAAGGTAAGCGGGGGAAAAGCAGCTGCAGGGTACAGTGGGAGCACATGGGGACAGGCTTGCACGAATGCTGCGCAGTGGCAGCTCTTGCAATGTTAAAGTGCAGCCCCAGTATGTGCACGCACCTGAGCCTGCCTCACACGCCGCCGGCTCGTCGTCGCTGCCGGGCAGCGAGGGCGCATGGCCACCGCGTAGCGAGGCCTCGTCAAACGACTGCAGTGTGCAGAGCGCAGGGCAGCAGGGCAGAGTGAGAGTGGCGCACGCCAGGAGGTGCGTCGACGGGGCAGCAGGGCACTGCCGGCAAGCTGGCAACATTGCAGCATCACCCCCCGCCGCACCATCACGCACCCTCCCATTGCCCCACCCGCCCCCCACCCCCCACCCGGCGCACCATGCTGCTCTGCCGCTCCGCGTCGCTCTTGCACTTGCTGAGCAGCTCCGCGTCCGCTGAGCTGGCGGGCGCCACGGGCTGCGGCTTCTTGGGCGGCTGCAGGAACGGGTCCTCCAGCAGCTCCCGCGCGCTGGGCCGCTCCTCGGGCGCCGCCAGGCAGCGCGAGATGAAGGCGCGCGCCGAGGGGTCGGCCACCCCGCCTAACCGCTCCTGCCAGTCGTCGTTGCCGCACCGGTCAATGCGCTTGCCGCTGCAGTGGGGGCGAGCCAGCAGACGGGAATGTTTGGACGCAGAGCAAGTGGTGCAGCCAGCACGCTGCACCCATTGAGAGTGCGTAGCTAATGAGGCGCTGGGTTGGCGGCATTCAAACCAAGCCGCCCCAGCCTCTACCCCCAAAAGAAAACCAAACAACCCAGCCGCCTCCCCGCCCCAAACAACCCCCCAGCTAGCCTCAGCCGGCCTGTATATGTGCCCGCCCTCACGTGATGAGCTCCAGCATGAGCAGGCCGTAGGCAAAGATGTCCACGCTGCGGGTGTACTGGTTGGAGGGGTCGCCCTCGGGCATCACACCTGCAGGCACCAAGGGGGGGCGGGGGGCAGGCAATGGTGGAGTGGTGCGCGGTGCAGCGGGGCCGCGCCGTGGTGGGCGCCGCAGCAGGCAGAGGACAGCACAGGCTGCGTCTGGCGGTGCGCTGGCAGTCGGACTGTGGAACTGGACTGCCGCGTGCTCCTGCAGGCCTGCCGCCGCCTCTGCTGCCTCCATGTGGCAGCTGCTAGCGCTGCACGCCACCGAGCGTTTTCAGTAACGCACCGGGGGCGAAGCGGCGTGGCGCCAGCACCGCCAGGCCCAGGTCCCCAATCTTGATCTCCCCGCTGTGCCCGTTGATGTAGATCTTGTCCAGCCTGGCAGGCAGAGGATGGGGGGGCAGGCAGGGGTCGCGTGGGTGCTGCCCGCGCAAACAAGGAGGGTGGGGCACACAGGCACTAACTGGCAGGCAGAGAGCGGCTGGGCAGGTACAGCTGCAGCTCATGGGGAGCACAGCAGGGCCTCGCAAAACGCTCTTCCTGCTGCTGCCATGGTCTGTGTTCCACTGCCCAGAGCTTCGCTCCTGCTTCCTGCCCGCCCTCTGCCCGCCCCCCTCCCGCCAGCGCCACGCACCGCAGGTCTCCGTGCACCACGGGTGGGTCGCGGTTGTGCAGGTACGCCAGGCCCTGCAGGATCTGGCGCCCCCACTTCTTCACAGCCTTCACATCCAGGCTCTTGTGCTTCTGCCGGTACTCCCTGCGGGCGGGGCAGGCAGCAGGAGGGTGGGCAAGAAGGAAAGGGTGAGCAAGGATGACAGGTGAAGGTTCAGTGCGGATGCAGGGAGGGCTGCACAAAGCCACCGCCGCTACGGGAGAGACACTCCACCAGAGCAGCTAGGCAGGCGCCAGGCAGGTGTCGACACTGCCGGAAGGAGCCGCAGCGTGCACGGCCCGCCGCCCGCCGGCACGGCAGCCAGCTCAACACAGCGTTACTCAGCAGCACAGCCCAGCGCACCGCAGCGCGCCGCTGGTGAAGAACTCGGTGATCATGTTGATGCAGCTCTGGTCAGAGTCTTCCCAACACTGGAAGCACTGCAGGGAGGGCAGGCGGCGGGCGACGCCGGGCATGCTCAGCAGGCGCCAGGGCAATGCTTGATTGCAAGCGCAGGGTCGCCGCGCCGCCGCCAGTTTGCAGTCTCGTAACAATGCAAGCGACATGCCACGCGTCTGCTCAGGCTGGCAACCGTCGCTGCTGGCTGCGCTGCTGCCAGCTTGCTTGCCCCCTGCGCACACTCGTGCACGCCGCAGCGGCAGCACCCAGCGCCGCCGCACTGTGGCGACACCTTGTGCACCTGCATCCATGTGGCGCCTGCACCCATCACCCCCTGCACCCATCACCACCGGCACTACAGGAGCAGCAGCTCAGCACCCACCCACCTTGATGATGTGCGGGTGGTCCAGCCCCAGCCCGTAGCTGATTTCATCCACGATGCGCTTCATCTGCTCGTGGCTCAGCCCATTGCTGTCCGCCTCAATCTTGCTCCACGCCACGTCAATCCCCTGCTTCTCGTCAAACCCCTTGTACACCACCTTGAACCGCCCAGCGCCAACCTGCTGGCGGTACCGCGAGTACCGGCCTGCGGGCAACAAAGGGGGGGCAATGGAAACGCGCCAGGGCAGGTGGGCAAGCCACACCGCCATTGGAGCAGGCGGCGCCACTGCACCGACTGGTGGAGGGATTGCGGCAGGGGTCGACTGTGGCCAGTAGGGAAGCAAAATCACGTGCCTTGAATGTTGCAGGCAGGACCCAGCGCCCAGCGAGCAAGTGGCTCTGCGTCACACATGCTGGCCGGCCGGCAGCGGCAGTACGGCTGTTGTGCCTGCCTTCAGCCTGTGCCGTGACCTTCATCCCTGCACCCGCTCACCCGTGGGATCCTGCTCCACCACCTCGTCCTCGTCATCCTCTGTCAGCTGTGAATCCATCCGCGGCGGCGGCAGCCGCGAGAGGCTGTCGCCGCCGCCGAGGCCCGGTGGTGGAGCCGCCGCTGCCGCCGCCGCCGCCGTGCTGCCCTCGGCCTCCACTGCAACGGCTGCCATGTCGCCAGCTGGCAGCATCTATGCGCCCCGATTCACGGCGCCGTCTATACAGACGGCAGCCGCGGGCGGGATCCGCGAGAGGGCGGCGCGAGGGCGGGTATGGGGGCCGGCTGCGCGGCCTGGAGCACCCCAACGGCGCTGCCGATGTTTGTAAACACCACCAGCCGCAGCAGCTGTTTGAAAGGTGCGAGCGATGTGGGGGCGGTTGCCGCAGCAAAGCCCTGAGGGCGGTGTATATGGCCGAGCCAAGAGACCGGCGCAGGGGGGAGGGTCGGGCGATGAGCGGTTGAGGGGAAGAGCAGACCGGCTTGATCGGTGCTGCAGTAGTGAGACTGGCAGACTGGCAGACTGGAGGGTCGAGGGGGGGTCGCAATGCAGCCTCCACACAAATGCAGGCGTGGGCCTGGTGGGCTTTGCGGATTCTGGGCCTGCGCAGCGCGCCCTGGAGCGCCGGCCAGCCCCAGGGAGCGGGGGTGCGCCACACCGCCCGCCCCGCCCCGCCCCGGCCGCACCCGTTCTAAGCCTATGCTTGCGCAGCAACGTCACATTGTAAATGCAGGTAGCACGTCAGGGAGGTTCTGTCACCACACCCAGCCTCCGCACAGCCTGCAGCAGGTCCCGTTGAACGGCCGCCATGCGGCGGTGCTTGATGCCCTGCTCTGCCCCAGTGCGGCACAGCAGCATGCATGCTGGCGCCAGTGCCCTCTCTCGCGAAACCATACATGCTTCACTGTTGCAACAATAGATTGACCCGGAAAAAGTGCGAAGACGAGTGCAGGGACCTTAGCTGGGTGCTGGGCAGGTGCCCTGGCTGTCGAACATTACTACAGGTGGCGGCTGCACACCACCGCTGCTCCTGAATTTTGCACGGCAGGCAGACCACTAGACGGGCTCCCTAGCCCCCACATAGTAGGAGCCCTCTTGCACTTGCGATTGGTTGGGTTGTCTGAATCGCGGCGATCTCGCAGCAAGGTTTGAAATCCCAGGTTGGCTCCGCCCCAACATGCTGCTCTTTCGCAGCAGGCTGCCATCGTGGCCCGTGAGAGGCACCCCTGCCTCCCAAGCATCCAGCTTCGTTGGCCACCTTGGCCTCTAATTACGCCAGATCATGGAAATGCATCCAGCAAACATCTCCAGACCCCGCTGCATCACAACCACCCACCTTCATCCTTCTGCTCCCACCCATCCCCTGCCTGCTGGGGGCCTACTCATAGGGAAGAAGAGCACGCCGGGACGGCAGGAGGGATGCCCCTGTTGGCAGCCACGGCTGCAGAGGTGTGCTGACCAGCTGGACGAGCTTGGTCTTGCATGCATGCAAATGTATGCGTTCTGTGGGGCCATGCTGCTGCAGGCGGCATCAATGCGCCTACAAATGCTGGGCTACAGGGGTTGGGCCTACAAATTTGGGGCTACCGCCATTCGGACAGCAGAATGCTACAGGCGGCACCGACTGATGGGGGCAGTGAATTCAGTCAGGTCTCCATGGGCGCCGCGCCCCCACCGCCTCCTCCCGCCGCCGCCGCCGCCGCCGCTAGCCCGCCCGCTGGTGCCGCCGCTGCCGCCGCGTGTTGAGCGCCGCAGCCGCAGCGCCGGTTAAACAGCAGCTCCTTGATGACCTGAGGGGAGGAACAAAGAATGAACCAGCCGGTGAGGGGAAGTGTAAGAGAGAGAGATGTTAATTGGGAGGCAGCGCCGGTTGAAGAGCAGCTCCTTGATGACCTGAGGGGGGCACAGGGGCACGTTGAAAAGAAAGGGCAGAATGCATAAGACAGAAGATGTAAACGGGAGGCACAGGTGACTGAACAGCAGCTCATTGATGACCTGAGGGGGGCACATTGAATAGAAAGGGGAGGGAGTACGAATCTTGAGAGGGGAGAGCTTGATTGGGAGGCACAGACAGTTGAACAGCAAGCAGCTCCTTGGTGACCTGAGGGGGCGACACAAACACACATGGAGACCGGGGAGTACGAACAAGAGATCGAGGGTTTGATCAAAGGCGCAGGCAACTGAACCGCAGCTCTCGGTGGGGTATCCAGCTTCTGTGCATGGGAGCCATATGCTGTGCAACAGTGATTGGGAGGAGGGAAGTGGGTTTGGGAGGCAGGAGGCAGGACATTTATGGGAGGCAGGCATGGGTGGCTCTGCCTGCCCTCGGCTGGTGGGTTGCGACGTGCGGAGCAGCTGCTGCCTACGAGCAGTGCGCCCGGCTGTGTGCGGAGACTTCTGTGGGCAGCGCAGCGAGAGGCGGTTTCGGACAACCCCAGCCCTCCAAGCCCGGCCCACCCACCTGGGAGGCGAGGCCCTTGATCTGCTCTGCCGCCACGCGCGCCGTGTCCCGCACCACCTGCTCCAGCTTGCCGTCCTCTGCAGGGCATAGCAGGAAATAAATAGCCAATAAAGGGCAGGCCAGGCCTTGATTGCTTGCTGCTGTGTCCCCATCACCTCCTCAAGCTTGCCGTCCTCCCCGTGCAAGGGGGGCGGGCAGGGGCAGACTGAAAGCAGGTCAGGCCAGCAGGCGGACAAAGCAGACGGGCAGACAGGCGGAGGGCCAGCAGGCAGCGGTACCCTGCTCACCGCACACTCCTCCTCTGCCTCTCAGCCGCCCGCCAGAATATATCATTCGATGCTCTTCGCATGCCCCCTCCCCCCGCCAGCACGGGCCAGCGGCACGGCGACGGCAGCCCCTCCCCCCCCTTGCGTGGGCTTCGGGCAGCCGGCTTACCTTTCTTGGAGCTGGGCCCCGCCACAAAGCGCCCCATGCGCCCGCTGCTGCTGACCTGGCTCTCCACCGCCTCCAGCTTCTTGCCTGCAGCCCGGGTGGCATACGAGGGGGGGAGGGGCGGGAGGCGTGAGCGATGGAGCGTTTGGGTGCGAAGAGGAGCAGCCCGCCCGTGCGTGCCGAAGAGGGTCCCGGGTTCTAGTGTGCCTATGCAGACAGGCAGGCAAGACACGCGGGGCTCTGGGTGGGGGCGGGGCCAACGGACACGCAGCGCTGGCCCCTCACGTAGGCAGGCAGGCAGGCAGGCGGGCAGGCAGGCGGGCAGGCAGGCAGGGAAGCAGGCGGGCAGGCGGGCTTCTAAGCGCACTCCCCCCTGGGCCCCTCACCAATGTCTGCCAGCTGCCCCGCCACCAAGTCGCGCGTGTTGAGCAGCGGGTTGGAGGAGAGGGCGTTCACCCAGTACCTGCCAAACAGGAGCATGGCGGGGCGTGGGGGAAGGTTGGGGTGCAGGGTGCAGGACATGCCTATTGCCAAAGAGAAGCAAGGCGGGGTGTGGGGGCAGGGTGCTGGGTGTCACGCACGGGGCGAGGCCAGGGCGGGGCAGGGTGATGGCGTGGTTTGGATGTCGCACCCGTCGTCGTGATTCAACTGCCATGCAACACCCACAGCCCACCGAGGCCCCCCCCAGGTCCATTTTCGGCCCACCCTAGGTCCCCTCCCGTCCCTGCCCTTCCCCCCTCACTTGTTCCACAGCAGGTCGAGCAGGTGTGAGTCCAGGGAGGACTTGAAGAAGGTGATCTCAAGGGGGTAGTACTGCTCAAGGAGCGGGGCGGCGGGGGTGGTGCAGGGGGCGGTACAGAGTTGTGTGAGCGGCACGGCAGTGGGTCGAACAACAAACGCACAGCGCTGGGTCGAAGAGCAATCCCAACAACTGCACGCAAGTAGTGGGCGATCAACAGGCACCCGCCCCCTCACCTGCTCGGCGTGCACCCCACCTGCTCAGGTTGCCTACCCCAGCCCCATCCGCCCACCTGCTTGGCGTGCACCCCAAAGTCCTCGATCTTGTCCAGCGGGATGGTCTGGTACTCGCTGGGCCCCTCCTCGGGGGGCTTGTAACCCTGCAGGGGCAAGCGGGGGAGGCGGGGAGAGGTAAGGGGTGGGCAGTGGGGCCAAAGGATGGTCTGGTACTCGGTAAGGACCTCTGGGGGGGCTCATACCCCTGCAGGGGGGCGGGGGAAGCGGGGGAGGGGAGGAGAGGGGAGGTGCCTGTGTAGCGGGGCCAAGGGATGGCTGCATGCATGCCATGCCCCCTTGAGCCTCCCTCCTCCCTCCGCACCCTGCTGCCAGGTGCAGCCCCCTCCACCCATGTGCCCCACCCCCTCCCCCTCCCCTCACACCGCTGGGCGCGTGCGGAACACCACACGAACCTCCACCCTTGCCCGCCTGCTGCAGCCGAGCACCCACAAACCCAGCATCACCGAACACATTTGCAGTGCACGCATGCACAGCGCACACGCAGCGCACCTCTGGGTACGTGCGGAACGCACCAATCTCCACCTTGCCGGCAGCAATGGTGCGGAAGGGGTCCACCACGATGGCCAGGAAGGGCTCCTAGAAAAGAGAGTAGAGGGGAAGGAAGGGACAAAGGGGTTGGGTGCATTTGTGTGGAGAGCGGTGGGGGCCCCACCACGATGGCCAGGAAGGGTTCGTGCAGAGCAGAGAACAAGGGACGGGAGGGGCAAGCAGGGGTCAAGAGTTGAGAGGGGATGGCGGGTGGGTGGGAGGGCATGAGGGCGCACCACGAATGGCTCAGGAAGGGTTCGAGAGAAGCAGGGAGGCAAGGGAGGGAAGGCGCAGGGCACAAGAGGATGGGTGCATGGGTGCACGGGCAGTGGGGCCCACCACCAATGCACGGCAATTGGCTGTCAACGGGCGGGGAGTGGCCGCGGGCCCGACTTAAGACTGGGCCACCCCTGCCGCTGCCAGCTCAGCATGCCAGCTCAGCACCCACCTGGTACTTCTGGTTGGTCATTTGTGTGCCCACATCGATGCCCGACAGCCAGCAGCCGTACCCCGGGTGGCTGTGGTACCACCCCACAAGGTTCTCCATGCGACCAGAGGCCTGCAGGCGGAGAGTGTGGCGGGGAGGGCACGTCGACTGTGGAAAGCAAGTGCATGCAGGGCGGCACTCTTTGGACTGCCTGCACTGCCGCGCTTTGATGGCATCACAGGCGGTTCGCCCCCGTCAAACACCCCGCCCCAGCCCTGAACCCACAACCTTGCAGCGTTGCAAAGGAAAGGGGAGGCCCGCCCATCCCGCCTGGCATGCTCCGTCAGGAAGCTCACCAGCCGTGGGCCCTCCCCGCCCCGCTCCTTGTACCACACAGAGGCTTCATCAGCAGCAGTCCCGCCCCTCGTTTCGTCACCGTGCACGCCTTCAGGGAGGCTGTCGGCGCCATGCACTTCAGCACCAGCCTCTTTTATAGCCCTCCAACCAATACAATTGCTGCCCTTCAACTAAAACCACACCTCGGACAACGTCTCCAGTAAGCCCACCATGCACTCGCACGCCAATCAGGCCAACCAGGTTCTGCTTGATCCCTACAACTTCAGATGAATGACTCTCAAATTAACCCCACCCCACCCCACACCCACCTTGCACGTCTCCAAAAAGTCCACCATGTACTCGTACGCCTCTGCCCCCGCGTTCACCCGCGTCTCCGTCCCCTCCACCGGCAGCGCAAACGTGTCGACGACGATGAACTCGTTGCCCTGGATCTTGCCCTGCAGGGGGTGCCAAACAGGGGAGGAGCGGGCAGGCGGCAGGCGTCGAGCACATCCAGGCGGCACCAACCACTAGGGCTCACTGCGGCGGGAATGCACCATGCTGCAGTCTGCACCTGCTACAGGCAACTTGTTGCCGGGAGCTCAACGCGAGCCGTCCACAGGTGCTGCCTGCTAGGGCACATCGTGGTCCCCCACCGCTGCCCTTCCTCCACCCCACACTGCGATTCGGCGGCCCCTCTCCCAAGGCTGCACGCTCCCAGCCCACCTGCATGACGCCCATGACCTCTATATTGCCCCCGCTCTTGGCATGCATGGCCATCTTCAGCAGCGCCAGCGCGGATATCCGCACCCTGCAGGGAGCAGCCGGCAAGAGTTGGGAAACACGCGGTGGCAACACGGCGCATTGGCGGCGGCGGCGGCTGGCAAGAGTGATCGCGCGCGCCACGGCCCGCGATCGCTGAACCATCCGCCCTCCCCGCACCTCTTGAAGAACTGAGGGTCGCGGGCCCACGGCTTGGAGGCCTGGATGGCCTTTTGCTCCTCAGCGTCGTAGCGGTAGAGGTTGTCCAGGTCGCTGGGGCCCGCTACCTGCACATCGTTCTCCAGCTCCCACCGTGCCTGTGCATTCGACACCATGGGCTGCTCCCCCTGCGCCTGGCTCATAGTGCCTCGCTGCTGTCTTCCCTGGCCTCTTCCTGCTATCCGTGTATATTCTGACACGGCTGCATGCCACGATGGTAGGCGTCCGAGACGGCAGGGAGACCGGAAGCCGCAGTCAGTGAGCGCAGCAGGCTCAGCAGCTCTCATCGGCCCAGGCAACCTGGCGGATGGCCTCGCTGCATTGCCACATTTTCTGTTGGACAGACACCGAGTTGACTGCCACCGTCACAGAGCAGACATGCAGGCCTCCATCGCCACCGCCGCCCTGCTGCGACCCTGCCCAGCCGCCCCCCGTGGCGGCAGCACCTCTGTGCAACCCTTCCGCAGCAGAGCTGCCAGCGCGCCGCGCCGCCACGCTGCAAGCGCTGACTCCGCCGGCCGCCCCTGCCGCCGCCTGGCAGCAGCAGAGGGCGAGGCCGCCACCCCGGAGAGCCTCACCGCTGTCCAGGAGCTGGATGCGCTGATTGATGCACTGATGGCCAAGCGCGGCGCGCAGGAGCTTGCGCAGACAGTGGTAAGCGCAGCGCCCATCTCAGCCTGCGGCAGGTGCAGGCGGCAGTGCAGGGGTGCTGTTTGCTCTCTGGCAGCAGCGCCGCGCCCCTGCTTTGTTCACTTTTGTAACCCTGCAAGCGTTTGCGTGCAGGCTGAGAACATCATGTCGTTTGACCAGCGCTTCTGGCTGCGCCTGGCCACGCGCTCCGACTCTTCTGCCGACGAGGAGGAGCGGCAGCAGCTGGCGGCGCTGGCCAAGGTGTGGAGGCGGGTGGGGGTGTAGTGGGAGAGGGTCTACAGAGTCTCGGGGCTGCGGGTGGGGCTGTGGGCACGGGGCCAACATCGCCTCCTGCTGGGCTTCCGCCGCTGCCTCACCCATTCCCCCTGCTCGCCGTGTTTGTTGCGCCCGGTGTTTTGGGTGCTTTCTGCAGGTTCTGCTGCACCGTGCTGAGCAGTACCGCCCCCAGGGCCCCAGCCTGACCCGCACCCTCGGCTGCTGCTTTTTGTGCCCTCTGTTCTCTCCCACTGCAGGTGGTGATGCAGCTGGTGGACGAGATGGTAAAGCGCACCAACGAGCAGCTCAGCGAGTCGACCAGCCTGCTGCAGGACATACTCAAGGCGGCGGCCGACCCCCAGGTGGGGCTAAGGGGGAAATCTTGAAAGGGGGCAGGGTGGGGCAGGCAGGAGGCCGTTGGGGGTGCACAGCGACGGTAGTGGCGGCAGCAGTGGGGCAGGCAGAGACTTGTTGGGATTGGGTGTTCGGTGTGTGGCGGCAGCGGTGGGGCATGGAGGAGGCCGTGGGGGGTGGATAGTGGGGCAGTAGCAGCGGCAACGGTGGCGCCGTCGTCTGCAACCCAGCCCACCTACCTGCGGGGCGACGCTGGAACGCAGCCAGGGCTTCTGCACCGCTTGGGACCCCTCCTTCACCTCCCGAATGTACCATCCGCTCCGCCATCCTTTTCCACCACATCCCCACTGCTGCCACTTTCCGCGCCGAGCACCCCTCCCTGGCGTGCCTGCTTATTCTTCCCCCTCCCCCCTTTCCCCCGGCAGTCGGGCGAGTGGCAGCTGCCGCTGTCGGCCGACAAGCTGGCGGCGATGCGGCGCGTGATGGCCGACAACCCGGCCGCCCTGGATGAGGGCCTGCTGGCCTCCTGCTACTCGTGGATGCGCAAGGCGTCGCAGGACAAGATGGATGGTGAGCCAGGGGTAGGGTGGAAAGGATGCACATAAGGGTGGACATAAGGTTGTCCTGGGTACACGACAATTGAAGGAGGAGGAGGGCCCTGGGTGGCTCCCCCCGCCCACACCGTAACTTCCACTGCTGCTGCTGCTGCTGCTGCTGCTGCGCCGATCTTCCCTGGGCCCCCCACCGGTGACAAGATCTACCTTAGCTGACTCCAGCAATCCTCCTGCAGGCATGGTGACGCTGCGGCAGCACATGCTGCAGCTGTGTCCTGACCCTCTGCCGCCGTCTCATTCAATTCCACCCGGCCCCTCTCTCCCTGCGCAGGCATGGTGGCGCTGCTGCAGAAGGTGCTGCAGCTGTACGCCTGCCACCAGCTGAGCCAGCCGCAGGCGGGCAACGGCGGCAGCAGCGGCAGCGGCGGCGATGCGCTGGTCGACGAGCTGCTAGCCGCCGACGAGTCGCTGTGGGCGCGCCTGATACGCCAGCGCGCCGGCGAGGGCAGCGTCAGGTGCGCCCTAGCGTAGAGCAGGCGTCCTTGGGGGTGGGGTGAAGGGAGGGACAGTTGCTGGCTGGCCCACCTGGAGGGGTATGCATCAGGCTCGTGGCCAGGCAACTGCCGCACGGTCGCCTGCTGCCTGCCCTCCACCTGGCACTTTGCCACCACCTCTTGCTGGGCATCCATCTGTCATCTTCCCATCCACCCTCTCTCCTTTCTTCACGCCTGCCCCCCCTCTCCATCCCGTCCCACGTCCCTCCTCCCTTCCCACCTGCCCCTGGCATGCTCCCTCCCCCTCCCGTCTCCCACATTCCTCCCCCCCCCCGCCCCCCCTTCCCTTTGTGCAGCGAGCCCGCCTTTATGGAGGCGCTGCAGCGGCGCATGGAGGCCGTCGTGCTGGGCCTGCCCTCGGGCTCCTATGCACAGCGGGTGCAGGCTGAGTACCTGAAGGAGCTGGAGGAGCGCGCCAAGTCAGCGTTCGCTGAGCTGGCAAAGAGCGCGTGAAGGGGCTGAGCTGGCACGCCGCCTGCCAGCGGGCCTGAAGAAGGGCGTGCCGCTGTCAGCACTCGCTGAGATGGCAAAAAGCGCGTGAAAGAGTGGGAGGATCACACTGGCACGCGCTACTGGCTCCCAGCAGCTGTTATGCTCTGCCACGCATCCCCCACGTGCCTCTCCCTCCAGTTCCTTGCCCCCTCCTACCAGCCGATGTAACTTGAAATCCTGGGAAGTGAATATGACATGAAGTTGGGGACGGGAATTGCAGCCTGCGCAGAGGAGGAACCATGGCACTGACGTGCAGGCACGCCGGGCCGGCATGGGACCTGCGCCTGCCCCTACTCCTGGGCCGCTGCCGCCGCCGCTGTTGCCGACGCCTCCGCCTGCAGCGCCTGTGCCTCCTAAGCTTCTTCTGTGTTCCTTCTAGAAAAGCACTCCTGTCTTTTTTCCTCCTCCCGATGTTGAGGATGCGCTGGAGAGGCACAGTGGTGACGGGAGAGGGGCAGCAACAGTGGTTGCTCTTGCCCAGCACCGTGAAACGGCAGCAGCTGTGCAGGCAGAGGTGGCAAGGTCACGGCAGTGCTCTGCTGTGCTCTACTGAGGCCGGACAGCACCGACCCTTTCGTTCATTGTGAATCCCTCCTCACCCATCACCATGTTCGTCACTTGCTGGATGTCACTTGCCTAGCCCATCCCACCTTCCCACTTGTCACTTCTCGCTTCCCACTTGTCACTTCCCACATGTCACTTGTCACTTCCCATTTGTCAGTTGTCAGTTGTCACTTCCCACTTTGTACTTGTCACTTGTCAGTTGTCACTTCCCACTTGTCGCTTGTCAGTTGTCACTTCCCAATTGTCACTTGTCACTTGTCACTTCCCACATCTCACTTCTCACTTCCCATTTGTCACTTGTCAGTTGTCACTTCCCACATGTCACTTCTCACTTCCCATTTGTCACTTGTCAGTTGTCAGTTGTCACTTCCCACTTGTCGCTTGTCAGTTGTCACTTCCCACTTGTCACTTGTCACTTGTCACTTCCCACATGTCACTTCTCACTTCCCATTTGTCACTTGTCAGTTGTCACTTCCCATTTGTCACTTCTCACTTATCAATTGTCACTTCTCACTTGTCAGTTGTCACATCCCATTTGCCTCTTCCCACTTGTTGTTTGTCACTCCCCACATGTCACTTGTCAGTTCCCCCTGTCACTTATCAGTTGTCACTTCCCACTTGTCACTTCCCATTTGTCACTTGACAGTTGTCGCTTGTCGGTTGTCACTTCCCACTTGTCACTTCCCATTTGTCACTTGTCAGTTGTCACTTCCCACTTCCCACTTGTTGCGTGTCAGTTGCCACTTCCCATTTGTCAGTTGTCACTTCCCACGTGTCACTTCCCATTTGTCACTTGTCACTTGTCACTTCGTCACCTCCCACTTCCCACTTTGTCACTTCCCACTTCCCACTTGTCACGTCCCCCCTGTCACTTCCCATCTGTCACTTCACTATTCTTTTCCGGCTCCATTCCCATGTTCTACCCATGTGCTTTGCATGGCACGCAAGTCCGTATATTCATTAGAAGGGCGCACTATATGGGGACGCAGGTTCAGTGTGGCCGCCACTCTCCCGCTGCCGCCGCCGGCACCGCTCTGAGGGCCAAGCAAAGCGACTGCTGGCGCTGACAGGACGCCATGTTGTGTGTGCGCCCTACTCCTGGGCCGCATGGCTGTTGCTGCTGCCGCTGCCGTTGGCACTGTCGCTGCTGCCGCTGCCGCTGCCGCCGCTGCCGCCTCTCCTGGGGCGCCTGTGCCTCCCGTTCTTCCCCTTCTGCTTGATGCCAGGGATGCGCTGGAAATGCACAGTGGTCACCGAAGAGGCTGCACCGCGGGCCCTGCGCTTGCCCAGCAGCCCCCTCAGGCAGCCGAGCAGGCAGGACCTGACCTTGTTGCACGAGGTGCCTGCAGGCAAGAGAGAGGACGTCTGGGTCACCGGCAGTACTGCTGAGGGGCGGAGGGGCGAGGCTGTCGGCAGGGGGTAACAGGGGGGCCGTTTGCAGGATTCTGCAGGAGGCTTGGGCAGGCTGGGCTCAGCTTGCTGTTGAACAGGCAACAATCCTCCGTAACACACCCCCGCGTCCAAGCGTTTGGGCGCCCCCGCTGTGCCGAAACTCCACCTGCCCTGCCCACTCCCTTGCTTGCGCACGGGCACGGCACGGGCATCCAGTCAAAACAGGTGCAGCCCACCTGACTTGCTGCTGCAGCTGCTGTCCATGCTCGCCCGCCCCAGCGCCAGCACCGGTGCTTGAACAGACAGCGCCAGCTGGGTTTGCTCGCCTGCTCGCTGGCGTCTGCTGCCTGCTGCTGCACGGGAGGCAGCAGGGCAGAGCAGCGTGGGTTGGGGTGGGGCGGGAGTAGGGCAGGGCAAGGCAGGGCAGGGCAGAGCAGAGCTGAGCATCCACCCACAGAAGAGAACGGAGCAAAGGGCCCGCGACCGCTGCTTCTACCGTGCACCTGCCCACCTGTGTGCCTCAGGCCCTGCCATGTCATCTCTGCCAGCTGCTCCTCCTGAAGCAGGGCTGCCACCTCGCCCTGCCCATGCAGCGCCGCAGCCACCGCCAGCGGCGTCTGCCCGTCGCGGCTGCTGGCCGTCACGGCGGCACCGCCTGCCAGCAGGGCCGCCACGCAGCCCACATGTCCATTCTGTGGAACAGATAAGAGGACGCAAGGTGGCTGAACATTCTGTAGGGAAGGGTAGTTTTAGACCCGCGGCTGTCAGGAGTGGGCTTCCAATTTCGCTGGCCACAACACGCACGCACTCCCCACGCTCTTGCCTGCCTGCCCGCCCGCCCGCCCGCCCGCCCGGCTCGCCTCTGCGGCGGCGTGCAGCGGCGCCCACCCCTCGCTGTGCGTCTGCAGATCCGGGTTCGCCCCCTGCGCCAGCAGTGCAGCCAGCACCTCGCAGTGCCCGTGCCTGGCGGCCAGGTGCAGGGGGGTCCGCCCATCCGCCATTGCACAGTCCACGTCTGCCCCCGCCATCTGCAGGCACAGCGTGACCACAGCGCAGCGCAGCCGTGAGCCAGCAAGTGACCCGTGAAGTGGCAGGCAGGGCACAGAGGAAAGCAGAACCAGTAAGCCAGCAAAACGGCAGGTGAAGTGGCGGGCAGGGCACAGGAGGACATCCGCACAGATTGAAGAGAGCTGGCTGTCCGGCTGAGTCAGCAGCACTCACCAGCAGAGCGTGGAGGCAGGAAAGGTGCGCATAGGCGGCTGCAAGGTGGAGCGGCGTCTTCCCAAAGGTGCCGCGAGGGCCAGGGGAGGCGCCAAAACGCAGCAGCAGCACGAGGCAGGTGAAGCTGCCATTCTGGGCAGCCAGGTGTGCCGGCGTCCAGCCGTCAGTGCGGGCGCAGCCTGGGCTGCCGCCAGCCGCCAGCAGGGCCGCCAGGCAGTCGACGTGCCCTGGGACGGGGCAGGCGAGAGGAACACTGGGATTGGCGTCAGGTCACGGTGAAGGGAAGCACAGCAAGGGCAAAGCAAAGAGAACACGGAGGCAGCGAGAGGCGCGGTGCAAGCACGAGAGTGAGGCACGAGATGGGGGACACACCGCACGCTCCACCCGCCCGCCCACTGCTCAGCCAGCCAACCAACCCTCGCACCGTTTTGTGCAGCCAGGTGCATGGCAGTGGCCCCGTCAGGCAGGGTTGCTGCTGGGTTGGCGCCCGCCGCCAACAGCGCTTGCACCGTCAAGGTATGCCCATTCTTGGCAGCGAGCGCCAGGGGCTGCCGCCCGCTCTTATTCACCGCTCCTATCAATGCCTGAGCGCAGCCGGCGCTGGCCATGTGGTCCAGTAGCGCCCGCACGCACCCCACCCTGCCCTCGCTGGCCGCCTTGTGCAGCGGCAGGTCCCCCCACATGCTGTCTGCTGCTGCTGAGCTGGCGCCAGCTGCCAGCAGCTGCTCCAAGCAAGCCAGCTGCCCCTCCTTTGCCGCCAGGTGCAGAGGCTGCCGCCCCCAGACGTCTAATGCCAATGGTGAGGCCCCTGCTGCCAGCAGCGCATCGAGCGGGGCCGCGAGGCCTCTGCTGGCTGCACGGTGCAGGGGGGTCAGCCCATCTACGCCCGCCTCCTGCATGCGCGCAGTGTCGGGAAACAGATGTTCAAGGACCCTTGGCATGTTGACATCATCTTTCCGGAATTGAGCTCAGGGTGCTGAGCAGGGGGCAGCTGCAGAGGCTGCTGCTGCCTGTCAACAGTGTGGTTGCGGTGGGCGGGACGCTGGCAGTGGGCAGCGCGCTGCCGAGCTGCTGCTGTCGCTGGCGCGCACATTGGACTCCGGTCTCGACCCACAAATCCGAAGCCGCAGCAGGGCGCGCGGTGACGCTGCGGTGGCCGCCATGGTAGCGAGCACGTGATGAGGGGGTCCCCTCTTGCACTTCTTTAGGGAAGCTCTTCCGGCGCTCTACAGATCCAGCGAGTGATGCAGATCGAATGAAGACACACCTTGCGGCCCACTGTTGGTGGTCTCGAGCACCCGCCAGCCTGGCGCCAGCGGGGTTTAGGCCATCAGCTACCAGGGACCAGGTTGCTCTTCTTGCAGCCTCAGTGGCCCCACCATCAGCTGTTCCTGGAGGCGTGGGATTGAATTGAAATAATTTGGTCGCATGACGGACGGACCGCCTGCGTGGTGCGCTGGTGAGACGAATGGGCTGTTCTGTGGGTCTGTCCCATTTACCGACATCCTGCCAGTGCACACACTTTTGTCTGCGGTACGCAGCTAGTCAATTTGCGGGACCTTGCCGGGTGGTGCCACTGTAGCCTCAAGCATTTACGGCTGATACAGAGGAGGACGCACCTATTTGAGACAGGAGGGCTTAGTGTGCACCCCATGACCGCCGCTCTCCCGCCGCTTGTTGGCAGCGCTGGCACGGCCAAGAGCCAGTGAAGCGGATGCTGGCGGTGACGGCGGCACAAGGGTATGTGTCATTGAAGAAAATACATACGGCATAAAATTGCTTTACGCTAGCATGCACTCCCCCGGAGCCCCTCGTCGCCCCGGTGTCACCAGCACAGCAGCGGCTGTCGACCCCGGACTCCGGCCATCGGATGGAAGATGAAGTGTTACACGTCATCCATACGAAATGGTGTGCATTCTAGCAATGGAATACAATCAAGGGCGCCCTGTCACTGTGACTGCCGTGCTCAGCAGCCTCACCAGTTTGCAGTGAGCTCTGCCAACTGCTTCACCCGAAGACTGCTGGCGGCGGCAGCGGCGGTAGCGGCAGCAGCAGCACCAGCGGCGCATGCATGTCTGGCTTCACACATAAGAAGGGCCATGCCGGTGCATGCATGTCTGTAAACAAGCCCCAATATGAATATCGTCAGCGGGGGGGCGGAGGGCGCTGCAGGAGGGAGCGATGTGAGGGAGGCGCTGAATGAAATGTCAATTCTGCAGGACTGCCGCCGGCGCCATTGCCTTGGGGCAGACTTTCATGTAAAATGGCTGAGCGAGCACGGAAGTTGGGAGGCAAGGGCAGGCTGGGGGCCATGGTGCCGGTTTGAGGTACGTGCGCTTTCAAAGTAAGCATGGAGTAGGAAAACGTACGAGTGAAAACATGCGTACATTGGCGGAAATGTGCAGTCACTGTGGTAAATCAATGATTCGTTAGTTTCTGGAAAACGAATTTTTGATTTTTACGTTCAAGATGGTTAGTGCTGCAGCCAGCTGTGCCCTGCTGTGCCCTGCTGTGCCTGCACAACTGCCTAGGGCTCGAAGCCACCCACGCTGCTGCTGCTGCCGTCGCTGCCCCGGAAGCGCCTGTGCTGCTTGCGCGCAGCCCTGCCCGTGCCACGGCTGCGCTTGCGCAGCAGGCGGCGCAGGCAGCTGAGCAGGCAGGACTGGAGCTTGCAGGTTGAGCCTGCGCGGCGGGGGGAGATACCAACGGCAAGATAAGATACAAATGCAAGACAAGGTTGAAGTTGCAGGACTTGGGGAGCCTGCGGGGCAAGAGAGGGCAATGGGTTGGTGGCTGGCAAGGTTTGAGTCGCTGTGCGATGGGGCGGGAGGGCCGAAGTTGTGAAAGGTCCGACGGTGAGGAGGACCCTAGCAGGCCCCCCGGGGGACCCGGCAAGCACGGCCAGACAACGAAGCCTGTTTTGCAAAGCAACACAGGATCCCATTGGGCCTTCCCGCCTAAGCCTATGCCCATGCTGCAATTGACCTGTCCCCAACCGCATGTGCACCAGCTGTCCGGGGCCACGCGCTGAGATGCCTCTCACCTGCCTTGCTGCTGCTGCTGCTGCTGCTCCTGCCACTCCTGCTGCTGCAGCCGCTGCTGCCGCTGCTACCAGGGCTGTCCCGCCCCAGCGCCAGCAGCGGCGGCGCCCGCATGGGCAGCAGGTCGTCCTCGCTTCCTCTCCGGCGTCTGCTGCCTGCCGCTGCAGCGTAGGCAACAGAGAGGGCGGCAGGGAAGAAGTCTTGGGTGGGGAGGGTGGGCAGAGGCAGAGCAGGGCGGGGTGGTGCGTGATGTGCAGGGCAGGCGGGGCAAGGCAGGGCGCAGGGGAGCAGAGCGATACGAGCTCGAGGGGCATTGACGGTCCGAGTGGCGACCCTCATATGATGCATTGGAAGGGAGCCGGTGCTGCCGCCACAATCAGTCACGTCGCCTCAATGCTGCACAGGTGCTTGTACCACTTGCCCTCCCACCTGTTGGCGGTGGCGTGCTGAGCCCTGCCATTACTGCCGCCTGCTCCTGCTGCAGAAGAGCAGCCACCTTGCCACGCCTATGCAGCGCCACTGCAAGATCCAGCGGTGTGTGCCCGTCGCAGTTGGTGGCCGCCGCCCTGGCGCCAGCTGCCAGCAGTGCTGCCACGCAGCCAGCATGGTCGTTCTGTGGGCCAAAAGGAGGGATCGCGAGGCGAGTTGGGTTGCATGGCTGCCAGATGCAGAGGGTTACTCCATCGCCAGAGAGGAGGGTACCGTACCCCAAAGCCTTGCGGGCAGGCTTGTCATGCTCTCCCCTGCCCGCATGCCCGCCCGCACGCCCGCCCAACTCACCTCTGCGGCGGCGTGCAGCGGCGCCCACCCCTCGCTGTGCGTCTGCACATCTGGGTTCGGCCCCTGCGCCAGCAGTGCAGCCAGCACCTCGCAGTGCCCGTGCCTGGCGGCCAGGTGCAGGGGGGTCCGCCCATCCGCCATCTCACAGTCCACGTCTGCACCCGCCACCTGCAGGCACAGCGTGACCACAGCGCAGCGCAGCATTGGCATGGCAACACAGCAGGCACGGCGCTTGGCAGGGCAAAGCAGCGCTGGGCAGCAATGCCAGGGCAGCAGCAGGATTCGAGGCAGGGCAGCGCTAGCAGCAGGGGGCAGCGCTAGCAGCAGGGGGCAGCGCTAGCAGCAGGGGGCAGCGCTACAGGGCAGGTTGATCAGATGCAGCATCCAGCAACGCGACGCACCAGCAGAGCGTGGAGGCAGGCCATGTGGGCGTAAGCAGCCGCCAAGTGGAGCGGGGTCTTCCCAAAGCTGTCGCGAGGGCTGGGCAAGGCTCCAAAGCGTAACAGCAGCGCGAGGCAGTTGGCGTTGTTGTTTTGAGCCGCAAGGTGCACCGGCGTCCAGCCGTCAGTGCGGGCGCAGCCTGGGCTGCCGCCGGCCGCCAGCAGGGCCGCCAGGCAGTCAGCGTGCCCTGGAGAGGGGCAGGCAAAGTGGGGTGGAGCGAGGGCTGTCAGAGTTGCACCGGCAGCAGAGCACACAGCGCAGAACAGCTTCCTCCCGCCTGCAGGAGCAGAACAAGAAAAAGGGGAAAGGGAGTGGGAGGGCCGCCACAGGCAGCAAGCAGGGCATAGGATCATGGCTGTATGCACTGCATGGCATGCCCCACATGCCCCACATGCCCCACATGCCCCACCCATCAGCGTATCCCAGGCGGGCCTCCGCCGCCAACCCACGACAGCCGCCCGCTCCCGAGACAGCCTGCCATACCCTTATGGCCCCCCAAACCCTAAGCGCCGCACCATTTTGGGCAGCCAGGTGCATGGCGGTGGCACCTTCGAGCAGGGTCGCAGCCGGGTCAGCGCCCGCCGCCAGTAATGCTTGCGCCGCTGCTGTGTGCCCGTTCTTGGCAGCGAGCGCCAGGGGCTGCCACCCGCTCTTGTTGGCCGCCCCTGCCGCCTGAGCGCAGCCGCTGCCGGCCATGTGGTCCAGCAGCGCCCGTACGCACTCCGCCCTGCCCCCGCTGGCCGCCGTGTGCAGCGGCAGATCGCCCCACATGCTGTCCGCCGCTGCTGAGCTGGCACCAGCTGCCAGCAGGTGCTCCAAGCAGACCAGGTGCCCCTCCTTTGCCGCCAGGTGCAGAGGCTGCCGCCCCCAGATGTCCCTTGTTGAAGGAGAAGACCCCATGGCCAGCAGGGCATCCAGATGCTCGACAAGGCCCCACTGGGAGGCACGGTGCAGGGGGGTCAGCCCATCCACGCCCGTTAGTGGGTGCACGCCACGGCGCAGGCTTCTCTCCTGTGGGCGGGCAACGTCAGCAGCAGAGGTCAGGCTTGTGGATCTCTTGGGATGCACTGGGGTGTCCCTGCGTTCCCAGGCTGCGGCAGCAGCCGGTACTGGCAGCACAGGGGCAAGCAATCAAGCAGCAGCCGGCCGACTGTAGGGTCCACTACCAACAGGTCCTGCAGTACGGTAGCGCCGCTACCGGAGCGGCACTGTTTGCGGGGCGCTGCGGCTGGCTATGCCACGCACATTGACGGCTTGATTGCACCCAATGGTCTCTATCCGCAGCAGGCTTGGCGGCGAGGCGGCCGCCATTCGCTTGAGCACGTGTTGGCGGTTCCCGCCTGTGTCGCTTAGTGGCGCTCCCCCACTACTGAAATGATCTTGCGTGATATACAGTCGTGTTCAGGCTGGGGGGCATGGACCCGCGGACACTGCTCTGCTGGTCTCTCCTCAGCCGCCAGCCTGGCTGGTTGGCGGCAGGGTTTATGCCATCAGCTACCAGGGCACCAGCTCGGCTCCTTGCTCTGCTTGCAGCCTCATCACCCATACAAAACTGTTGATCCAGTGCTGTTCTTGCTTGAGAGGGTGCGTCACGAGCCAGGACTTTTGGCAGACCTTTCCGCACTGCGCTCTGCTCCCCACGGGGTGAACACATGTAATGAGGGCTGACCTGCTGGTGCCACCGCCTGCAGTTCACCGCATCAGCCTGCAATCTCTCTACTTGTTATCAAGCTCAGCCATGGGGCATGCCAACCATCCAGCGGGAGGTGCCTGAGAGCGATTGGCGGGCAAACAGCCGTGTCGGGCAAGGACCGGCAGTGCAGTGGCAAGGCCACAGAGTCTGCGCTGTCTGGGTGCTGAACCCGCTAGGCTGCATGATTGCTGCGTTTCAGACACGGCGCCGTCGTGAGCTGCATGGAAATTTGACTAAGCAGACTGACCGAGGAGCTTTGAAGTCCATGAGCGCTTGCTTAGCGCCTGGCTGCCGTTCCATGCGTTGCTACTCCACCACGCGTTGCTACCACTGGCACTGCGGCAGCTGCTGCTGCAAACACTGATGCTTGAAGAAATCACGTGAAGCATCAAACAAGCCAGTAAAGTGGTGTGCAAATGAACAGGCGAGTTCATTAGCTGCAGCACTCTCGCAGACTGCTGCCTAGCACTGCGGCGTTGGCGGCAGCATGCAAATCATAACCCGGCAGGGCCTGGTAAGCTTCGGGGGCCTCCTTGCACCCCATTCCGCAGTTTGACTGCTTTGTCACCGTGCAGCACCTTTGGGATTCTGTGTTGCCTCCACGCCATCTTCCGGAACCCAGCCCTTTTGTCGGCGGACGCACAGAGCCGCCATGCAGCGCATTGCGGCCTGCAATGTCGCCCGCGGCTTTGGGGCCAACCTAACGGCGCCCCGGGTCGCCCACAGGCAAGAATGTAAAGGATCTTATATAACGCGGGGATTACTGCTTTGGTGCGGTCCCTGCGTTGCTCACTACCATGACTTTGCGTTTCTTTGGTGCAGGACTCGCGCCACGCGATTCGCGGCTTGCTGCGCGCCTCGCCGCTCACCGGCGGCAGCGGCGCCCCGACCCGCCACGGCCCGCTTTCCTGGTGCCTGGCAGCGCGCCTTGCGCACCAGCCGCCTGCATGCAGCAGCCGTGCTTGAATTCAGACGCTCTGCAGGTGATGCAGGCTCAGCATCCTCAGCGCCCCGAATCCCCAGCTATCCTGACGCCCTGGCAGCCTCCCTCTCGCGCACCACCCTCAGCTGGGCGCAGCTGCTGCCAGAGCTCAGCACAGCAGGCGCAGCACCTGCAGCCGACGGTGACATGGCGCGCCTGCTGGAGCAGCAGCGCTGCACCCTGGAGGTTGCGGCGACGCTGCAGCTGTGGGAGGGCAGCGCCCTGGCAGACGGCGGCGACGGCGCCGTGCCCGCCAGCGACGCCACGTTTGTCTCGGAAACGCTCGAGGAGTGGACGGCTGTGGCGCACCAGCGCCCCGACGGCTTTGACCGAGAGGCGCGGCTGGCGCTGCCCGGCGTGGCAGGTGAGGGGGCGCAAAGCTGGGCTGCGCAGGCTTTTTTTGCCTGCAGCAAGCTGCACCCGTCTGCCCTGCCAGTGCCGCTGCTGCAGCCTCTGCCCCTGCCCCTGCCTGGCCTGCCCTGCCAGCGCCGCCCCTGCTGCCTGCCCCTGCCCCTGCCGCTGCCTGCCTCCGCTGCCCCTGCTGCCTGCCTCCGCTGCCCCTGCCGCTGTCTGCCAGCATCGAGCATTCGCTCACCACTCCTCTCCCCTCTGCCTCCTCTGCCGTTGGCGTTCACAGACGTGGCGGTGGTGACGCGCGGTGGGCGCACCAGGGGCTTCTGGAAGGGTGTGAACCAGGATGCCTTTGTGCTGTCCGCTCCCTCCCACGACACCCTGCTGCTGGGCGTGTGCGACGGGCACGGGCGGCGCGGCGAGAACGCGAGCCAGGCTGCCGCTGCCGGCCTGGCAGCCGCCGTGCCCGAGCAGCTGGCGCAGGCTGCCGGCAGCCGCGGCAGCCGCGGCAGCAGCGATGCCGTGCAGCGTTCGCTGGTGGCTGCTTTCCAGGCTGTAGCGGGCGGCATGCAGCAAGACCCCGCCTACGGGGAGTGCGGCACAGCAGTGGCGGCCTGCCTGGTGCAGCCCGGCAGCATCAGCGTGGCGTGGGCGGGCGACTGCCGCGCCGTGCTGGGCCTCAGCGTGGGCACGCCTGCTGGCCCACGCTGCCTGGTGCACTCCCTCTCCCAAGACCACAAGCCCGAGAGCCCTCTAGAGCATCAGCGCATTGCCGCCACCAGCCGGGGGAAGGTGATCCAGACGGGGCCGGACCGGCCGCACCGCATCGCCGCCCGCGACCGCTCCACGCCCAACACCCTCTCCCTCAGCCGCGGCTTTGGCGACACATGTGAGGGGGGAACGGGAGGGGAGGGCATGCCTGTGCTGTGCCGGCAGCAGGGCGCGGTGCCGGGATCGGTCGTGCGGTCAAGGGAGGCTTGCCTGTGTACAGCGGCTGCAGACCTTGGCAATCCCTGCCCAGGCATTGGCAACCTACAACCGAGCCCCCCGCCGCTTCCCTGTCCCCACCCTTGCCTGCCTGCAGGGGCGGTGCCGCTGGGGCTAACCGCCGAGCCCGACGCCGTCACCCTCCTGCTGCCGCCGCCCGCGCCCTGGGCCCTTGGCAGCGGCGCTGCCGCCAGCCGCGCCACCCCCGCCAGCCGCGCCGGCCCCCTTGAGTCGGTCTTCAGCAGCACCGACGATTTGGATAGCAGCAGCGCCTACTCCAGCGCAGCAGCAGCAGCAGGGACGGCAGCAGCAGCAGCGGGCCCTGCGCACCATGTGCTGGTGCTGGGCTGCGATGGGCTGTGGGACCAAGTGAGCAATGCAGAGGCGGTGGCCGTTGCCATGAGGTGAGGCGCGTGGCTGGCAAGGGGTTGACGGGTTGAGGCAGCTGTTGGATGGCCGGGTGGGGGCACTGCTGCTGTGCCTGCCTGGTGCCCCGCCTGCCTGTCCTCTGCTTGCACCCCTTCCCTACCCGCCCGCTTGCTCGTCTTGCGCCCCCTTCCCTCCCTTCCCTCTCCCCACCCCCGACGTCGCGCCTTTGCCCCGGGCCCTTCCCTCCCCCCTGTCTCTGTCTCTTACACAGTCCGGCCCCCTCCGCCTGCCCCCTCTCCCTCTGCAGCTGTACGTCCGCGGAGGAGGCCGCCCACTCGCTGGTGGCAACTGCCCGCCGCAGGTGGGCGGCAGCCTACCGTGGGCAGGAGATGGATGACATCACCGCTGCCGTGGCCTTCCTGCCCTGCTGATCTGCCAGCCAGGCACGCTCTGGTTGCCGGCGCCAGGTCAGCGTACGACAGACTTCCCCCAAGCCACCCACCCGCAGTCGCACACGCCGCAGCGCGTTGGTGTGAACAAAGCGGGCCTTGCATCTGATGCCCTTCTCCCTAGCCCAAGGCCCCGGTTTTCAAGCCCCTGGACCTTCTGACAGCAAAAATGTAGCCTTCTTCTGTTTCCCCGTTTCCGCACTGAGTTTTGGCCCGTTCTGGCACATGCCGGGGAGCCCTGAATAAGCCCTTTGGAATGTACATGTCACGGTTGCAGCCCTGTTTGTTGTATAATTTCTTTCGATTGTACGCCCGCCTGTTTGATGCTGTTGCCCCAGTTCCTTACTTCCAAGTCGATCCATTAAAGGTAGCAACATCATTCCTCTCTCCAGGCTGTACAACCTAATCCTCTTGCACCTTGCATGTTGCTGCTCTGCATCTCCCTCCCCGGCTAGCATCATTCTGCCAGTCACTCTGCACTTCACAAGTTACTGTGCTCCTCCTATTAGCTGGCATTTCATACTTTGTAAGCCATCCAATTGGACAGCAAAACATGGTGTAAGGGAAATGAAGGAATGTGGACGTGGGCGCAGCACCAGGGTTCACCAGCAGATCAGGAGCGTGGGGAAGCAAGACCTGGGGCAGAAGAGCGCGCTAAATAAATAGCAAGCGGGGAGCATTAGTTGAAACGATTCATCAACTGCAAGTGATTTGGGTGCTGCATGCTGTGCTGTGCTGGCTTCCACATGCCCTGTACCGACCCAACCCAACGTCTGTTGTGCTGCGCTGCCTTTGCTGATTCTCCAAGGGCGTCGGAAATCATGCTGACTGCGACTCTGGCCCGCGTGTTCTCTGGCACGGCAGTTGCCGCATCGGCTGCACCCTTTGCTCGACCCAGCGCCCTGCGCTGCGCCCTGCACCCTCGCCCGCACAACTGTGCTCGACCCGGCCCTTCCAAGGCAAGTGCCAAGACCCAAGGGGGCAGGGGAGGCGGGCAGGCACCGCTGCCGCACAACCCGCCACCGCCGTCTCTCCTTCCTGGCGCCTCCATCCCGGCCATACTTGCTGCCCCGCATTGCAGTCGTCGCCAACTGCCTGCCCCTCAACCGCCTCCCGCTCCTTCACCCCCTCCTTTTGTGCAGGGACGCGTCCTGGCCTTCAAGGCCGAGCCCTCGCCCACCCAGCAGCAGCAGCAGGGCGCCAACCAGCCCTTCCCCCTGCACTCCGCCTGCCGCACCTCGGCCAGCGCCGCCGCCGCCAAGGAGGCGATCAAGCCGCTGCTGGCAGCAGGGCACAGCGCCAGCCAGCCGGATGAGGCCTTTGGCATGTACCCCCTGCACCACGCAGCCCTAAACCCCAACCCAGAGGCCGCTGTGGCGGCCATCCAGCTGTTGGTGGCGGCGGGCGCTGACGTGGCGGCCACCGATGACGTGGCGGGGCGCTGCCCCCTCCACATGGCCGCCATGACCAACGCCGCCAGCGTGGCCGAGCTGCTGCGCTCGGGGGCGGACCCGCACGCGCGCGACAGCGAGGGGCTCACCGCACTGCACATCGCCGCCCAAGTGGCGCGCAGCGGCGAGGAGGCCCAGGCCATGCTCTCCGCCCTGCTCCAGGCGGGCGCCGACGAGAGCGCAGCCTCATCTGCAGGCACTCAGCCCATCCACACGGCCGCCCTGAATGAGGACGCCGACGCCGCCCAGACCGCCATCAAGCTGCTGCTCGAGGCGGGCGCCCGCCCCGACGCCAAGGGGCCCGCCGGCTGGCGTCCGCTGCACTTTGCGGCCACCAACCCGGGCGCCCAGGGCGCCGCCGCCGCCGTGCGCGCGCTGGTGGGCGCCGGCGCCAACCCGGATGAGCCGGACGCCGACGGCATGTGCCCCCTGCAGCACGCCTTCATCTCCGGCGGGGAGGGGCCCACCTTTGCCGGGCCCTTTGCCGCCACAGAGGCGCTTCTGGAGGCGGGGGCGCACTACCGCCTGTACAAGGCGGAAAGCGCTGAGTGGGTGCCCTGGGCCTGAGTCGTCGCCGGCTGGGAGGGGTCAGCACGCCCTGCAAGGGCGCCTGCATGGCACCAGACCTCTTGTCGTGTGTCTGCTGCTAGTTTTGAGCCTGCGTGCCGATGGCTGGGGGGCACAGGCCTCGGCTCTGACTTCTGTGTGCGCCAGCAGCAGTTGAAGCTTCCTGGCTCCCCTGCTTTCGAGGAAGAGAACAACCCTGCATGCACTTGGGGGCGCTGGAAAACACTCCACTCACATTTGCGCCTTTGCCTTCTTTCCGCCCGTCTTGCCCGTTGCCGGCCCTACCTGACTCCGCGGCCCGCAGTGCCACTGCTTGTTTGCAGCCATGTACAGCTCACTGGCACGTTTTCCTCTGCCCCCATCGATTTTGACTGCCTGCCGCTTTCATTCCGTCCCCGCACCTCCCTCCCGCTCTGTTGCGGTCGGCAGCACCTGTTGACACGCTGCCACACACAGCGGTGCAAGACTTAGATGCTCCTCCATTTCCGCTTTGTTGTTCGTAAAGTCTCCTGTACATATCTGTGAGCCAATTTATGGTGCGGAACATGCGGTCATGAATAGCAGGCAGGGGAAATGAGGAGCATTCTGCTGCAGTCATGCTCTGCCTCCGCTGCCATCAACACCAAATGGCTGGGCAGCAAGCCCCCCGTCGTTCTGGGTGCTTCCCTCCTCTGGCTCCTTGTTCCTGCACAGTGTCACAATGATTATGTGTTTGAATTGGAGTATGCTGCACTTGTCACCTCAATGCCAGGTGGCCACAGGGGCAATGGTGGCAGCGTGGGCGGGGCGATGCGGGCGGGCGGGTTGGTTGCTGCCCTGGAGATTTTCCGCAGATCCTCTCAGTGTCGCCCTCGCCCATTCCTCTTCTGTCAAACCAACCCAGTCATCGGCTGCGCCACCGTGAACGCGCCAGCCATGGCATGGCCGGCCTCGCAAGTCTCGCTGCTGCTGCTGCTGCTGGCCCCATGCCTGCTCGCCTCCCTCGGCCTGTCAGCGGCCCAGGCGCCCGCCGCCTTCACGGACGGCGGCAGCGAGGATGGAGGCTGCCCGGGCGACGAGGTATACGAGCACGGCTGCCAAATAGATTTCGAGCCTGCCGACGGCGGCGGCCCCTGCGACCGTGGCGCAGCATCTGGGGTCACCTGCACGCCAGAGTGTGCTGAATACCTGAAGACCATACCAGAGGTCGAGTTTGCTGTCTTTGGGCGGATGCATTCATTGTGAGTTTACAGGGCTGCTGCTATGACGCACCTCTGCCTGCCGCCTGCCCGCCGCTCCCACCCCGCCGCCGTGCACATCTCCTGCCCGCCCCGCCCAACGCTTCCCTGCCCATCTCGCCCTTCCCGCCGGCCCAGCGCTCACCTGACCACTGACTTCAAATTGCTGCAAACTCTGCTGTCTTTGCTTCACCGTCTTCGACCCACACAGAGCAGCACACCGCACACCTCTGCACGCCGCCGCTCATGCCCATCGGTTAACACCCACAAGAGTCTGCTGCACTCTTCTCTGCTGCCCTGCAGCTACCTCCTGCGGACGGCGTGCAAGTCGCAGGCCGGCACTTCCCCTCCCTCGCGACCAGAGCCAGCCTTCAGGAAGGCAGGAGGTGAGCCCAGGCAGATGGTGGCACCGACAGCTGGGGGAGCCCTTTATGCGTCCGGGTGCTTTGGGGGTGGGCCACAGCTGATGTGTTAAAATAAAATAAGAATAAATAACCTATGAAGGCAAGTGAGTGGCCGCGGAATGGCTCGGCAGCTGGGAGGCGGGGCCTGCAGGGTCAATGGTACCGCTTGTGCCAGGTTACAGGCGGCTGTGGGGCAGTACGTGCACGTGTAGCGGGCAGCACGCTTCACTGGGCGTGCTGAATGGGGCTCATACCCCTCCTCCGTCTCCTCGTGAAACACTGCCCTTGTTCATGGCTGCAGCCTGCCCGGGAGGCACGATTGTGAGCCTCTGCCAGATCACCTTCATCCCCAAAGGCGAGCGCGATCAGGACCTCCGGCCCTGCCCCCCAGGCTTGGCAACCAACGTGGGCTGCCCGCCAGCATGCTCAGGTGCGCCTAGCCACCCACCTGCCTGCTGCGGCGCTGCTCGCACCTGCTGCCCTGTCCCGGGCAGGGCCAGTAATGTGCAAGGCAGGCGATGTTTCGGTTGCAGCGCAGCGGTGTGCTCAAGCTTCCTGCTGCCTTTGGTGCATGTAGCCAGCAGCCAGCTGGCGCCAGCCTGCCCAAGGTGTTCATCGTCTGTTTGCTTCTTTCGCCCCGACTGAGCCGTTCCTTTAATGTCCTTCCCAACAGTGCACTGTGCTGGCTGCGCTGGCTGCGCTACACTGCATGCCTGCTCAAGTAGCGCCCCAGCTGTCTATGTTCTGTGGTGCAGTGTATGTGCTGTCCCTCCCAGAGTCCGCCTTCAGCCTTGGAGGAGAGCTCGCTTATTAGTGAGTGCATCGCCAGGGGGAGGTGGGGGTGGGCAGCTGATGTACAGCAGGCAGTACAGCCTTTGTAGCCAGCGAGTAACTGCCAGCCACTCGCTTCCTAGAGCGCAGGCGCCTTACTAATCAGCATGCCCTCACATTCCTCCCCCACTGGCGCAGGACCCGTCCACCGGCTAGTCTCGCCTGCCCGCCTGCCTGGCTCTCTGCTTGCCTGTGACTCGGGATGTTGCATGGACCTGCTGCACGCACCCAACTCTCTCTCTGCTTTTCACCTGCCTGCCCCTCCCCTTCTCTACCCCACACTGTTGGTGTTCCCTTGCAGCTATCCAATTTATAAGACGTGCGAGGGGGCGTCGATGGGTCGCTGAGTTGGGCAGCGGCAGGCACACCAGCCCACGACGCCACCAGGCTGCGCCGGCCCTGCAAGTGCCTCCTCGTCTTCCTGTGGGCCCCCAACCAAGTTCCACTTGCATCATGTTCCACCTCTTTTGACCTGTTCTCCACGTGCCGCTGCCTTGCCTTGTGTATCCACTGAAGCAAAACGCTGCATAGTGACAGAACAGCGCCGCCACTGGACTCCAGGCCACACAATGCGTCGACATCCCCGTCAGCGGCGTGCAGAAAGCCACCCTTCATGCTAATTGAATGCCTCTACCTGACTCCGTGCTCCTTAATAACTACGTGTCCCGGTGCTTAGAAATTGTCACGAGAAGGTTGGGCTGTTGCGGGTGGCTTGGGGCTCCTCAGGGCCAGGTGGCTACGGCGGGGTTGCAAGTGGGCGCGCGAGCGGGTTGGAGAAGATTTGCCACAGATCCTCTCTGTTGCGCCTCCACCCATCCACCTCCTAATCATGGCCATCGCTTGCATGCCTCCCTACCCTTCACACACGTGCTTGCATCGTTAAACTCGTGATCGACAAGCCATGGCCGGGCCGACCTCGCACCGCTCTCTGCTGCTGCTGGCCCTATGCCTGCTCGCCTCCCTCGGGCGCTCAGCGGCCCAGCCGCCTGCCGCCTCAACGGACGGCGGCAGCGAAGTTGGAGGCTGCCCGGGGGATGAGGTCTATGACTACGGCTGCCAGATAAATTTTGAGCCTGCCGACGGCGGTGACCCCTGCGACCGTGGCGCAGCATCCGGGGTGGTCTGCCCGCCAGAGTGTGCTGAATACATGAGCACCATACCAGAGATCGAGTTTGCTGTCTCTAGGCAGATGTGGCCCTTGTGAGTCTCAGGGCCGGGGCTGCCCCTATGGCGCACCTCTGCCTGCCGCCTGCCCGCCGCTCCCACCTCGCCGCCGTGCACCTCGCCCGCCCCAAGCTCTGCTGGCCACCTCGCCTTTCCTCCCGGCCCAGCACTCACCTGACCACTACCTTGCCAATGCTGTTAGTCATGCTGCCCTCACTTCACCCAAATCAACCGACCCCACCCAGAGCATTACACCGCACCTCACCTCCGCTGGCCGGCGCTCATGATCCCCGAGGAACACAGACAAAAAGTCTTCCGCGCTCTTGCCTGCTGCCCTGCAGCTACACCTTGAAGATGGTGTGCAAGGCGCAGGCCGGCATTTCCCCTCCCCCGGGCCCAACCTCAGCCCTCAGTGAGGCAGGAGGTGAGCCCAGGCAGACGATGGTGGCACCGACAGCTGCATGGCAGGGCAGTACATGCGACCAGGTGGTATGGGGGTGGGTGATAGGTGATGGCAAGTGGGTGCCTGCGGGGATGCTCAGGAGGGGTTGCCAACAGGACTGCTGTTGGCAATGCCAGATCACAGGCGGCTGCAGGGTAGCATGTGCACATGCAGCGGGCGCACTGTGAACCGGAGCGCTGAGCGGGGGTTGAGCTCTCAGCTGTCTCCGCATGAACCTCCAAACCATGCTGGTTTTTTTGTGTTTGTTTTGTATTCATGGCTGCAGCTTGCCCGGGAGGCAAGATTCAGAGCTTGTGCCAGATCGACTTCATCCCTGCGGGTGCGAGCTACCAGGACCGCCAGCCCTGCCCCCCAGGCTCGGCAAGCAACGTGGGCTGCCCGCAAGCATGCTCAGGTACACCCACCGGCAGCCGCCTGCCTCCTGTGGCGCTGCTACCACCTGCTGACCTGTCAGGCCCGGGTTTATGGCTGGTGCAAGCCGGCCGGCAGAATCGGTGCAGCGTGCAGCCAGCCCCGCAGCACAGTTGTCATGACTTGATGTCTGGGCTTGATGTGCAAGGCAGGTGCTCTTTGGGTCGCAACACAGCGGTGCATCCCCACTGCCTGCCGCTTTTGGTACAGCCAGCCATGAGCCGCTGGGCGCCAGCCCACCCATGGTGTGGATGTTCTGCTTGCTTCGGAATCTCTTGCCCACGCTGTGCTGTGCTGTGCTGTGCTGTGCTGCCTCTGTAGCTAGTGAGCTGTGCTGTGCTGTGCTGTGCTGTGCTGTGCTTCCCTATCCCTGTCGGCTCGCTCCCTCCGTCCCCAGCGGGGCTGTAGTCCCAGTGCTGTGCTTTGCCTGCAGCCCAAGTAATGCTCTAGCTGCCTCCTCCGTGTGCAGAGTATGTGCTGTCCCTCCCAGAGTCTGCTTTCAGCCCTGGGGGAGAGCTTGCCGCCTAGTGAGTGCATCAGTGGGCGGTGTGAGGCGGAGGTGGGGCTACTGACAGTATGTCTGGCTGCACAGCCTAAGTAGCCAGCCAGTTGGCGTGCCGCTCACCTCATGATGCAGCACGGCCAGCCAGTGTGCACAGTCTACTGGCACAGGGCTGTCCACCCGCTGCCTTGCCTGCCCGCCTGCCCGCCTCTCTGCTTGCCTTTGTTACCTGGGGCCCTTGCCTGGAACGAAGAGGAAACCTGCAGCACGAGCTCTGCTGTCTCTGCCTTCACCTTCCTCCCCCTCCTCAACTACCCCGCACTGCTGTTGTCACCTTGCAGTTATCCAATTTATAGGACGTGTGAGGGGGCGTCGATGGGCCGGTGAATCAGGGAGCGGCAGGCACACCAGCCCACGGCACCACTGCCACGCTGCGCCCAAGTGCCTCCTTGGCTTGCGGTGGGCCCCAAGCCTTGAACTGTATGTGCTCCACCCCTGCTAACCCGTTCTTCATGTGCCATTGCCTTGCCTTGTGCCTTCCACTGGCATGCATGTGCTCTGCCCGTGCGGTCTGCCCGGGAGCACAGTCCTGGATCAGTCTTCCACGTTGGCTAGGAAATGTAAGGGTCACTGCGCGTTAGGAGGGGTCACAAGCTGGCAGGAGCCAGAGGTGCCAGCAGGGGAAGGAGGCAAAGTGAGAGGTGGGAGGACTTGCGCTGCTGGGAGGAGTTCCAGGCAGTCGCAAGCGGCCAAACTCAACCAACAAGACAAGAACAGGAAGAGGTGAGGGTGCATCAGTCGCACTTGTGCATTGCCTCATTCCGCCGCCTCCTCCCAGAACAAAGCGCCCAGCTGCGCCCAACGCGGCTGCAGCACGCGCAGCGCTGCCCGCTGCCTGCGCACATATTGCCGGCTGGCAGCCAGCGCCTCTTGCAGCTCTTGTGCTGCTGCCACAGGCAGCCCTGCTGTACTGCTGTTTCCGCTGAGCTGGCAGCTGCGCAACCAGGCACAGCTGGCTGTGCCTGCTTCTGCGCCTGCGCCAGCTGGCAGCTCGCACAGGTGGGTGCTGCACACGCGCTCGCAGGCGCACGCGCCGCCAGGCCGCTGCCACGCCCAGTGCTGCAGCGCAAGCACTGCCTCCTGAATGCTTGTGAATTCCAGGCCAGGCACCAGCTGTGCTGTACCTGTCTGTGCAGGTGCCGCCGACGCCACTGCCGCTGCTGATGCTCCAGAAGCACCACATCTCGCTGCTGCTTTAGGCGCCCCTGCTCCTGCTGCTGCTGCCGCTGCCGCCTCGAGGGGCTGCGAGCTCGAGTGCCAGTCCAGCCACGCCTGGAGCACTGAAGGCTGCACCGCCAGCTGCAGCCGTAGCGGGCCAGCCCCTGCTCCTTTTGCTCCCTCTGCTCTCGCTGCTGCCTCCCTTCCTGCCTCTGCCGCTTCCACCCAGTCATCAGCCTGTGCAGCGCTCAGTAGCAGCCGGCCCTGATACAGCAGCCCAAAGCCAGCGATGGCCAGCCGGCAGAGGCGCAGGTCGGTGCCATCTGGCAGGAGCCACATGGATGGGGGCAGCGGGGGGGCAGGGGCGTCTGCTGGGCCTGCAGAGGCAGCGGCAGAGAGGCGCACGCAGAGGAGGTCAAGGACGGCACGGGCCCGAGCTGAGCCTGCCCCGGTTGGCACACGCAAGCAACGGCCTGCCGCTTTGGTCTCACCACCTGCGTCCCGTGTTCTGTCTCTCGGCTGCATTCCATCCCAGTGAGTCTTCCTCAACCCACCCCGCCCAACCACCCACCCTTGCCCACCTGGCAGCCGCGCCAGCAGGCGTGTGTCTTCGCAGTGTGCTGGATCTTCAGTGAACCAGACGGTCAGGGCAAAGCGCTCGCCAGCAGTGACGGGCGCCACGCTGTGCGTGTCATGCGCATCGTACGCCACCTGGCACCGGTGGGGTGGGGCGGGCGCACCGGGGTAGAGCAGCAGGTGCAGAATGTTGGGGGTAAGGCAGCGCAAAGCCGATCCGGGCAGGCGGGCATGTGGATCTGGCCTGGGGCACAGGCAGCAGCAACAAGTCAGCACTCACCACTCTGCCAGGGACTGCCTGCACCTCCACGTTTTGCTCGCTCCCACTTTCACCGCCACTGCTGCTGCCGCTGCTGCCCTCAGCTGCTGGCTGTTGGCGGAACAGGAAGGTGCCGCCCTGGAAGTCGCTGCCTGCTGTGTTGAGGTAGCAGACAGCGGAGTAGGCGCGCTGCAACAAGTAGGGCCTGCTCAGGGGGGCGGGGCATCGACGCCGGGGGGGTGGGCAGTGCCTGGAGCAGCTCATGTGGTGAAGAAGAGGCGAGCGATGCAGCAGTGCCCAGTAAACGCACTGCAAACCTGCGGTCCACCATACAGGGCTGTGCCTGCTGCCCTGCCTGCCCTGCTCACCGATCGGCCCGCTGAGCCCTGCCCCCGCCCTGACCAGCCCTTCCCGCCCCGTGCCCCCCGCCTGCCTGTTGGCGTCGTGGTGCCAGCCGATTGAGGAGCCGGGGCGCCAGCAGATGAGGCCCGTGAACTCAACCAACATGCCCAGCTCGAGACCCAGAGCGTCCTCCACTGCTGCCCGCACCGCCTCCCTCGCTGCCACCTGCGGGCAGGGGCACGGGCAGGGTGGTTGAGGGGGCTGAAGAGACTGCTGAAGGCAAGCCCGCAGCACGCACCAGCAGGCAGCACACGGCAGGCCTCGGCAGGCAGGTGCACAGCAGGCCTCAGCAGGCAGCTCATGGCAGGCAGGCGCACAGCGGGCAGCGCACCAGAGGGACGAGCAGCTCCGGTGCTGCCGCTGCCACCTCAAAGATTGTGGCGGAGCAGACGCAATCACGGTACCCACAAACAGCTAGGCTTCGGGCCAGCATGACGAGCTCCTGGCAGATAGCTGGCGACAGCACGCCGTCCAGCACCACCCGCCGCCGCCCCGGCTGCTGCTGCTGCTCCTGTTGCTGCTGCAGATCGGCGCCTGCCATTGCAGTCGAGCCTGCTGCAAGGCAGAAAGGCGAGGGAGAGTAAGCCCGCTGTGCTTCCCTGCTCTCCCTCCCTTGCTTGCAACCCTGGCGGCCCCCTGCTGGCCAGGGGTCTGTGTCGCACTTTCTTGCGAAAATCAGACAACCCCCCAAAGCCAAAGCAAGCAGGGCAAGCCAAGGTGTGCACAGCGGCGGCCGGGCGAAGGCGGGGGAGGCGGTGGCAGCAGGGGGTTGGCAGCTGGGGGGGCTATTGCTTCTCGCGATCTGGCATATTAACTGGCATATTAACTTAATGTACACACACCAGTAGATGTTTCTCAGTGTGCAGAGTGGCGCAAGGACGGCGTTGAGGAGCGGCTTGGACTTGTCGCCGGCAACCTTTGGCCACTTTAGTGTATTGAGTATCACGGCTCTATCGAGCATTACCGTAATGACTCAGTTTGGGGTTTGCACGTCGAGTTTGCTGGCCTTGCAGTACGCCTGTACTCCTGCCCTGCCCTGCGCTGTTTCGTTCGTGAACACTTTACTCCCAACTGGGCTGCGCTGGGCGGGGTGCCTGGAGCTCGCACCCTCCCTGAACGGCAGCCCGCCAGCTGAGTTGTAACCGGCCCTGCTGCTCCGCAAGCCGCTTCGGCGCTGTTCGAGAGCGTGCGGTAGCCATCCATGCGGCCTAAGGCGCGCTTCAGCCTTCGCGCCGCCCGTGGCAGCGGCGGCGGCGGCACAGGCCGCGTCGCCGCCCCGCAAGCCACCGCCTGCAGCTGCCGAGCTGCTGCCTGCCGCAGCCTCATGGCCAGCGGTTCGTGCGGAGCTCTGATTGTGCACCCCCGCTTTGTGCACACCCTGGGCGACCCGCCGGTGGCGTCTGCCCCGCCCTGCCGCCGCGACTGGCGTGACCTGCCTCCCGAAGTTCTGGAACTGATTGCGGGCCAGCTGGAGAGCGCACGAGACCTGCTGTCTCTCTCCTCTGTGTGCCGCGACGCCAGGTGTGCGTGTGTGTGTCTGTGTCTTTCAGGAAAGCCAGAGCCAGGTTCTCAGGAGGGCCGCTGCGCAGCCCCGCGCGTGCCCGCCCCCTCTTCTCCTCCCTGGCGTGCTGCGCATCACTTCCCCATGTCTGTGGGATGCATGCACAATTTCTGGCTTGCCAGTTGTCTGTATCGTTGTGCTCCATGGACAGCGGCATGCTACTGACCTCCACTTGAATCCCACCTGTGCCAGCGCCGCCCTCCTCGTGCTGCTGCCCCGCAGGCCGCTGGCTGGCAGCGACACGCTGTGGAAGCAGCTGTGCCGGCGGCGGTTTGGTGTGCCCGAGCCGCCCAGTGCCGGCCCGCCCCCCAAGGGCTTCTGGAGGGACCTCTTCAGGTTCAACCACCAGCTGCTCATGGTGCGTGGATGGGCGGGCGGCAGGGCAGGGCGCACACGAGCAGGGTAAATGCATGCTGATTCAGTGGATGCCCTGCTGTTGTGCGGGACATGCATGTGAGCCAGCAGGCCTTATAGCAGCAGTGAAGTGGGAGAGCACACATGGGTTGAGGAGCCCGCTCAAGTGCACAGTGCGGCTTACCCCACCCCTTATCCCCGCACCCACTTGTTGCTGCGCAGGACATGGTGCGCTGCAGCAGCGGCGGCCCCTCTGACATGCCCCGCTTTGGCAATGGACCGCTCGTCATCCAGCTGCCGTGATGCATCCAGCGAGCAGCTGGTGCCATGGCGGTTAAGGGTCCAAGCAGCAGTGCTTCCTGCCGGGACGAGCAACTGTCCTGAACCATGTAGCAGCTGCCTTAATGGCCCAGCCGGGCAAGCCCCTGGCTCATGTTGGCAGGCCCCCACAGCCTGGACCGGGCCTTCAGTCCCAGGCCCTCCCGCCCCCTTCCACCCACACCCCGCAACTGCTGAGCCCTTCATGCCAGCAACACCACGTCTCACGGCCTGCCTCGCCTCCCACCCCGTGGGGCTTCCATTGCTCCCCACCTCACTTGAACACACCTCGGAAGATACCCTGCCACCACCAACGACTGCGCACTGCCGCCTTTCATGTCACGACCACCTGCCCACCCGCCCAATATCTCCTATTTGCAGCTGTTTCCCTGACCTGTGCCACCACCTGATAGCCGGCACGCCTTGCCCCTTTCGACCACTAGCATCTGCAGCTGCAGCTGCCGTTGCGAGCGCGATGCCTGTCGCTCATTCTGTACCCTCTCCTGCCTGCGCCCACCCTGTGTTCAACACTGAACTCTCTGTACTACCCCCCCCCCCCCCCCTTCTTGGTAGTGTCCGCTCTTCTCCTCCTCTCCTTGCAACATAAACCCACACGACGCCCCACGCCTTGCGAGAACACATGACACACCACCTGGCCCACAAAGTGTAAGCTCGACAGTTGTGTTACAAATTAGCAACGGCAGTTTTGACAACAGCAGGCAAGGGGACGAGGAGAGCACAGCTGGGGAGGCAGCAGGCAAGGGGGAGAGGAGAGCAGAGCAGGGAGCGGGTGGTTGTCAGAGCTAGATAGGCAGGAGATGACAGTACATGAAAATCAGATAGGAACATGAAAGATAGGGGATGGTGGGAGAGGGGTTGCTGCCCGACACAGCTGCCAACCGGTGGCACAGATGGCACATCTCCAGTGTGGCTGCTGCTGCCAGCACAGCCACATCTTCGCCGTCCAAGCAAGAGCACCCCGCTGCACCTGCTGATGTGGCGGCCACGTCAGTGCCAGCTCAATGCAGGCGTGGCCCAAAGCCGCATTCGTGAGTGTGCCTGCTGACATGGGAGCCGGCGCGGCCCCACAGGCAGCCAGCTCAGCGCAGGCGCAGCTCCCAGATGTCGACATACTCGAGGCGCAGCGGGCGCGGCACCTGCGACAGCGGCACCTGCTTCACGTGCTTGAAGTGCTTGCGCGCCTCCTCAATCAGGCACGCGCGCACCTGCGGGCAGGCGGGGGGGTGGGGGTGGGCGAGGGCTGCAGAGTGAGGCAGGGGTGTGAGTGGGTGAGCTGTGCAGGCAGGCGGGGGTCCCCCGAATGGGTGGAGAGTGGTGGGCGAGGAGGGGTTGGGGTTGGGCGGGATGCAGGAAGGTGTCGGTGGGGCGGGATGGCCAGGGAGAGTTGGTAAGCAATTGCGCACAAGACAGGGCACCAGGCGTGCTGCTCATAAAGCTCAACAAAGCTGAGGTATGATGCAGCTTGCCACTGCTGCACACGCTGTGCAGGCAGATGAGCTGCACAGGCAGGCGGGGGCTGTTGGCAGGGAGGGGCTGTTGGCAGGCACTTGCCTCGGGCGCTCGCCGCTCAAAGGCGACCAGGCAGCGGGTTTTGGGGCCGCACAGCCCTGCGCACGTCTGCACAAACGCCTGCACGCGTCGGGGGTAGGCGACCAGGCAAGCAGCAGGTTGGCCTCAATCACGCAACCCGCGCCGCATCCCGGCTGCTCCCCTTCTTCCACGCATGAGCGAGCCCACACCCCGTGCCCAATTTGCCATGCATGCTTTCCCCCGCTCCCTGTGCTTCCCCAGCCGCCTCCGCTGCCGCCGCCGCCACCTGCCTCACCGGCGTGCTGGGGCTCTGCCCATCCTGGTCGATGTAGCAGCAGTCAGCTGCCACCACCAGATCAACCCCCTGCTCCGCCAGCCGTGCCACGGGGCCCTCCATCCACCCGGGCTTGCCCCACTCCAGCTCCGCCGCCTCGGCCCACCCAGAGCCTTCCTGCGGCCTGCACAAGGCGCGGGGGCATGTGGGAGTGGTGGTGTCACTGGTTGGGACAATCACAGGGGATGGGAGCCTCCGACCATCTAGAGCCCTGCTGCGGGCGGGTGGCGACAGCAGTGGGTTGGATGCCGGGGGGGGGGGGAGTAGATCAGCTGCCAGGAGGAGTTCAAACACCACCCAGTCCCTCTTGACGGTCCCAAGAGGCGGCACGCAGAAAGAGGCAGCAGCAGCTCTGGCATCGTTGGTGTGCCGTGCTGTTGCCGGGGGCCGGGACAAGCTGACTGACTGACTGAATGTGGGTTACACGTCATTTCAGCACAAACCTGTGCTGCTCAATGAATCAAGCATGAATGA
>JAPTJF010000184.1:0-110719 GCA_029339195.1 Micractinium sp. NFX-FRZ
GCGCGGGTGGCACAGGTTCCAAGAGCTCTGCTGTTGACCAGCTGCCGATGCTCGAGGTGTGCGCTGCCCCCACGCCCACGAGCCTGGCCTCGATTTGCACACCCCCAAACTGCGCCCCTACCATGCTGTGGCTGCAGGACTGGGTGGCGGTGGCCGCCAAGCGCTGGACATCCCCGCCAACAAGGCGGGCGACCTGGCTGCCAAGTACGAGCAGCGCATCCTGCCCCTGCTGGCGCCGGCTGCTGCCACCGACCCTGCCTCCGAGGCGGAGAGCGACGAGCACTAGCTGGGCAGCAGCAGGTGCAGCAGCGGGCACGCCAAACAGCCCAGCTCGCCACCACTGCAGTGCAGTGCACCGGCTGCGCAGTGGCTGGCACCGCCCCCGCTTGAGCGCATGTTTGAATGTACCTTCCTTCCACCCCCATCTGGCCCATCCCCTGTAGTACCCTCCCTGTAGCACCCTCTCGATCAGTACCCCCTCCCCTTGCTGCTGCCTTACGCTCCCAGGGGCCCATTATTCACTTCATTCCCAGGGGCCCACTGTCTTCGATTCTTTACTCTCTAGCCATGCACCGGCAAGCTCATGCCCCACCTGTCTGCCTGCCTGCCAACCTGCTTACCCTCGATCGCCGCTGGGCGCCGCACTGCGTTACCTTGAAAACTCTACCTGTCCTTGGTGCATTCACCAACTCCTGTGTGCCATGTCCCTTCGAACTGAATTCATGCCTACATGCATACATGCCACAAACCCAACCCCTGCCAATTTGGGATTTCTGCCCGGGAAACTGCCGGTTTCTTTGTGGTTTCCCCAAATGTAAATCTGGTTTCCCAAAGAAACTCTGCAATGGTTTCTTTTTGGTTTCTTCTGGGTTTCTCCTCGGTTTCCACCAAGAGAAACTCTGGAAATATGGTAGGGAAGCGTGGACCACACAACACGATCACGGACCATGCGGCCTGTGCAAGGGCCAGCCTCCAGCTGTTCGTCCTTCGATTTCAGGATTAGCAGAAGATGAACCCAACGCCAAACGAACAGCTGGCAGCAAGGCGGTGTGTGAGACATTGCCCGGCGGTCCTGCTGCATTGTGTGGCTGGCAGGGCTGTGCTGCTGGCGGCATGCGGATTAGTGTCCTGGCGAACAGTGGGGCCCGAAATGTGACTTCAGGAGCTCTGGCAGTGCCCAAGTGTTTGCAAGGAGCCGCCATGTGCCACCCGCCTGCCCAGTAGTTCGAAACCAGCAGCCGCCACCCACCTTCCCCCACAACCGCTCACCTCGTTGCCGGAGCTCAGCGACACGCTGTCGCTCGCTTCTGGGACCTGCTGCAAGATCTGTGTGCAGTTGCCCCACCTTCACGTTGGCCATGGGCCGGGCTCATTGTTGTTGTGCTTTACAGGTGTGTGCATCTTCCATGCCTGCCTATCAATGCCACAGCTGCCGCTCTCACCGCGCGGCTGCGCCGGCACCCAGCAGCCAGCACGGGCCGACTGCTGCTGCCAGTAGGGCGGTCAGGAGTGAGGACACCACATTGACGCCCGTGTTGCTGAGCACGTCCCGCCCACACACGTGCTTCACCCCATCACTGGCGCCCGCCGTCGGCTGCCCCGACACTGCCTTGCCGCTGCGCTCGTCCCAGCCGCTCCATTGCAGCGTGGCCCCCAGCAGGCTGTCCAGCAGGGAACCGGCCACGCCTGCAGCCAGGGCCAGCAGAACCAGGCGCCAGCATGGCACTGCGGCGCCACTGCCAGCGCTGCCGCCGCTGCCGCCGCTCATGGTGAGCAGCAGGGTGGGCAGGCGAGCTGCCACGCAGTACACACAGCCAACGAGGGCGCCTCCAGCTGCAGCCGCTGCCGTGCCCAGCAGGCTGACTCCGCCGTTGGTGCCTGGGGGCACGCGCCGGCCGGTGGTGACCAGGCGGGGCGGGCTGCCGCTGGCAATGCCGACTTCGCTCGACCAAGTGTCGGCGCAGCAGCAGGCATAAAAGCCCACAAAGGCGCACATCAGCAGGCTGGCTGCGCCACCGGTGCTGGACGTTCTGGCAGTGCTGGCACTGCCACTGATGCCGCCGCCGCCGCTGCCGGCTGCATTGGGCACGGTGGAAGCACGCAGCCAGGCCGCCGCCACGGCCAGCGCAGCACCCAGCAGGCTGTTGGCCAGCACCTGGGTGGCACCCCGCCGCCCGCCCACGCTGTGTTCAGCCTCCAGCCGGGCCTTCAGCTCAGACCGCCACTTGGTCAGCTGCACAGTGTGGAGCGGGGCGCAAGGGAAGCGCAGGTTTAAGCAGGGAGGAAGGGCGGTTGGGTCGCAAGCAGCACGCGGCAGGCACACATGGGTGCAGGCAAGGCTGGGCATGATTGGTGGAC
This sequence comes from Micractinium sp. NFX-FRZ, assembly GCA_029339195.1. Lineage (NCBI taxonomy): Eukaryota > Viridiplantae > Chlorophyta > Trebouxiophyceae > Chlorellales > Chlorellaceae > Micractinium > Micractinium sp. NFX-FRZ. Next base: position 2,359 of record JAPTJF010000184.1, read on the forward strand.
AATGCCGCCAAACCTCAGTCATACCAACCTTGGAAGAGGTGAGGTAGAAGGCAATCAAGGTGGCCCCGCACTCAAATGAGCAGGCCATGTGAAGGAAGCCCATGAGGGCGGCAGCGGCGGCGCCTGCGTTGGAAGGCGGGTGGGCGGGAGCGCCAGGTGAGCAGGTGTTGTGCGCCGCCAGGCCCCGGCTTGAAGATGAAGGCCCTCTACGGTACAATCGCAGCGTAAAGTAGCTTACCAGAGGGCGACAGCGACCCTTTGCGGAGACCGCGCACGGCGAGGGCAGCGGCGACCGCTGCTGAGCCCAGTAGCGAAATCATGTTGCCGTGTGTAATGCACTGATCTGGATGATGGTCCAGTGCCCGATCGCGCAGCAGCAGCCGGGGAAGGCCGAGGCATGTGATGACAAGGCACTTGCCAAGTCACTTGCAGTGCAGGCGGCGGCAAGGTAGCGGCACCTCAGCCTCCTGCCTCAGCCTGCCCTCCGAGCTTCCCAGCATTGTCACGGGCCCAGGACCCCAACGGATCAGCCATCATCGAGGTGGCAGAGCACTGTGCATGCTCCTTTCTGAGCAGCACCGCCCGCCACTGCTACACCCATCCTCGGCCTGCCGCTTTGCCAACGGCGCAGAGTGATGCAGCAGCCGCCTGCACCCGCCACTCCCTACTCGCATGCCCTCTTCTTCCCTGTCACTCATGCAAATTTACATCGACATCCCCAGAATGGGCGCCACGGTGCGCTCCCTCAAGTGGGCACGCTGTGCACGCTCACGCACGTTCACGCACGCTGCGCTCCCACGAGTATACAGACGCGCCCGCCGCCGCCTCAGGGCAGGCGCAGGCCCGCCAGGGGCATGGTGTAGCCCTGCCGGTGGTCGTGGTAGTACAGGATCATGGCCAGAGGCTGGCCCACAAAGCAGAAGGAGACCCAGAAGATGATGTTGCCCACACGGTCCGACTGGAAGCGCGCCTTGAGCCACTCGGTGATGATCATGAGGGGGACCTGAGGGGGGTGCCAGAAGGGGGGGATGGGAGGGGAGGGAGGCTTGCTGGGTGAGAGAGGCAAGGCGTGGGGCAGGGAAAGTGCACCTGAGCCAGTCGGGGCGGGCGGCGGGGGCAGGGCGGTGAGACTGGAAGCTCAGGGCTGCTGCCTGCGCTTCCCGCAGGGTTCGCGGGCCGGACGGTGGAGGCCGCTTGTGCCACGGCTGGCAGGGTAGATTTCCGTCTGCCTGCAAGCCACTACTGATGCGGCCCGTCCCGACACGAATCCGGCCCACGGCCAGCTCCGCCCTGCCCCGCCTGTCCTGCCCCGCCCACGGGTCCCCCCACCGCCTCACCTGCCCTGCCTTGCCCACGGCCCCGGCCCAAGCGACAGCCCACCTATCCCGCCCTGCCCACGGCCCCCGCCCCTGCCCCCGCCCCACCTGCATCATCAGCCCCCAGAACGCCCAGAGGCGCAGCATGTGGAGGGGCACCCCCACTAGGACTTCGTGGAACACGGCGCTGATGAAGAACACCATGAGGCCTGCGGGAGTATGGGGGAGAGATGGAGAGCGATGTGGGTGAGCATGTGGCACCGATCAAACACAGCGCTGATGACGGACACGGTGAGCCCTCCTGTGAGAAAGCAGAGGTAACGAAGGTGGCAGGGGTTTGTGTGTGGAAGGGTACCGGCGTGCGTGCGTAAGGGAGGTGCCCCTGGCGCCATCCTCACCCCCGCCCTCGCTTGCGCCCCTGCCCCCCCGCCACCCACCGGCATGGAACTTGGGCACGCCGTGTCGTATCATGGGGAAGTACACGTGGCGCAGCATCCACTTGTGCACCGGCTGGTTCCACAGCCGCCAGTACTCGCCCACCGTGGTGGCGTTCCACCACTCCTGTTTGGGAGCAAGGAGAAGGAAACAGCGTGGGGCAGTGAGGGCGGGTGTGGGGGTTTGCACCGTGGGAAGGTTGAAAGGGCAGCGTATGGACATGGTGCGGAAGGGGTGTTAGGCAGGGCCAGGCGCGAGTGGCAGGGGAGGGTGGCCGAACTGCCAAGCAGCGTAGCATGCAGCAGGTTGGCCACCCGGTCTGGAGGTTCAGCCAGGCGCCCTTCCTCCGCCCCACCTTGCCCCACCCAACCTCGGCAGACAGGCACGCCCCGCACCGTGATAGGGAGTGCAACACCCGTCCCCCCTGTAACAGCTGCTGCTTGCCATGCCACGCCCAGCACCCACACCGTAATGAGCGCAACACCCGTCCCCCCTGTGACAGCTGCTGCTTGCCATGCCACGCCCAGCCCAGCACCCACCCTCCCCCACCTTGCCGAGCTTGCAACAGGTGCTGCTGCTGCTGCTGCCATGCCCCGCCAAGCCCAGCACCCACCCACCCCCCAACTTGCCAAGCACCCAACAGGTGCTGCTGCTGCCATGCCATGCCCCGCCATGCCCAGCACCCACGCTCCCCCGCACCTTGTAGAACTCGCGGTCCCCGAAGCGCAGCAGCTCCGCCAGCAGGTTGAGCCAGAGGTCGAAGAGCGTGTAGAACATGGCGAGCCACCAGTAGAGGGTGGGCACGCTCAGCTTCAGCACGCGCTCCAGCATGCGCAGCCAGTCCTGCGTGGGTGGTTTGGGCGAGGCAGGGGCGGGTTGGGGAGGGTCGTGAAGGGCGGGGCGGGGGTGTTGAGCTAAGAAGGGTGGATACGGAGCAAGGTGAAGTGAGGTGAGGTCAAGCGCTCAAGCAAGCGCAGCTGGGAGAAGGGGCAGAGGTTGAGGAACAGGGACGGAAACAACGGGTCCGCCGGGTGTGGAGCACGCAGGGGTGCAGCATGGGTGGCGAGCGTGGCAGGGTAGAGGCGAGTGACGGACACATGGGGGGCCAGGGAAGGGACACAGTGCGAGGGGTGCAGGACCAGCGGCGGCCGGGCCAGCCGCTGGGAGACCAGTGGGCATTGCCCACCTTCACCCCCCACCCCTCACAAGCTACGCCCACACGTTTGCCAATACCAAAGGCGCCTCCCACCCGCCCACCCACCATCTCCCGCATGGGCCTCAGCGAGTTGTCAATTGTGGGCTGGATGTACTGCTCCGTGACAAACAGCATGAGGCCCAGCCCGCCCGTCAGCATGACCAACCGCTTGGCCATCCAGCGCGCACGCACACGCTTGCTGCAATGCAGGGGAGGATTGGATGGCAAGACGCTGAGTGCGGGGCGGGTGCGGGGAGGGTCAGCTGGCGGCGCGCGTGTGGTCAGGCTGCGCATGCGGCAACTTGGCGACCCTCCCTGCCCGTCTCGTCAGCAGCTGCGCGCTACAAACAGCACACCGCCACTGCCCACATGCACCCTCCCCGCCGCCTGCATCCCCATAATGTGTACGCTCAACCCACCGCACCCCGCACCCTCCCCTACCTGCGGGGGTAGCTGATCTGGTAGCACAGCGTGGGCGCCGCCACAAAGTAGGCCAGGTTGGCGAGGCGGATGTTCTCTGGGTAGCGCAGCGCCGCCTCGGCGCCCTCTGGGACCGACCCGCTGCCGCGCTCCCCGGGGCGGACCTCGCCGCGGCGCCGTGCCGTCCTGTGGGTCAGCAGACGGGGTGAAGCGGTGGGTGGGCAAGTGGGGCAGGCAGGGCAGGCGGGATGCGCTGGTGGCGGGGCGGGAGGAGCGGCGGGGCGTTGCGCTGCTGCTGAACATGCCCTGGCCGCCGCACAGCAGCCAATTGCTGCTTCCCCCTTGCCCTCAACTCCTCCCCAAGAAAACAAGCACATAAGAATGGGTGCCATGCCACACGCCTGTAGTCGTAGTTGACGTGTGCAAACGACACCAGCTTGAGCCAGAGGATGCACACGGCCATGGTGAGGGCAAAGCCGGGGAGCAGCTCGGCGCGGGTGTGCAGGATGATGGCGCAGGGCAGCAGCAGCGCGGCCGTGGTGTTGACTGCGTTCAGCAGCAGCACGAGGTGCTCTGCACGCGCAGAAGAGGGGAGGCGTGAGGGTTGGAAGCTGCGGGTGCGGGGTGCTGGCCACGTGCTGCTGCAGCACGAGGTGCTGTTTGTGGGCGGAGGCGCGACGGGAGAGGGAGAGGCACAGTGAGGGGCAGGGTGATGCGGGGTGCAGGCGGCACGGAACAAGACAAAGGCGGCCAAACAGATGTAGCAGGCCAGACAGCGACCGTCGGCTGAGGCAAACGCTTCAAGACAGCTAACCCACGCACCGGCCTTCCACCCCCTCGCGCCTTCCACCACTTGGCCCTGCCCCCAGGCACCCGTGGCACTGGTGCGCCTTGCAGCAGCCTGCTTCAGCACTGCGTGCCCCGCCTGCCACTCAAGCAGAACCCCCCTCTTGCTCTCACCCGTGGCGCTGGCCCGCCGTGCCGCTGCCCGCTTGAGCTCCGAGTAGCCCACCTCCCTCTTGCGGCTGGCCGCCACCGACTTTTGCTCCATGGCCAGCAGGCGCACAGCAAAGTGTTCAATGCCAAGGGCGGACAGCACAAACAGCCCCAGCAGCGGCCAGCAGAGCATCAGCGGCAGGTTGCCTGCGAGGGTGACGTGGCAGTAGGGGCAGATGCGGGCGTGGGGAGGGGGAGGGGTTCGGTTTGGTGGAAGTCCTGGTGGGTTTCGGGTGGTCAGTGCACAGTAGTAGGGAAGAGTGTGGGCGGCAAGCACAGGAGAGGTCAGGCACGCGAGCAGCAGGCGAAGCAGAGCGCCACATCCCCCACATCCCAACCCCTGCATGCCCCTGCGCCCACCCACCCGACGGTGTGAGCGCGGTTTTGATGAAGGTGAACGGGTTGAACCTGAACCCGTACTTGATCATGTTCTCCAGGATGAGGCGGAAGTTGGTGGCAGCTAGCACAATGAAGACCAGGGTGATGATCCCTGCAGGCAGGCACCCGGGCCAGCACAGGTCGGCAGCAGCCAAGGCAGTGGGGTTACGGGCAGTGGATATGAATGCAGGCGGGAGGCGGGAGGCAAGATACATGGCAGGTGGGCAAGCGAGCGAGGTGCACTGAAGGAGAACGCTTGACGGAAAAGCACAGCGCAGGGCTTGGGCGGGGTGGCACACAGGTGCTGCCCCCCCCTGCCAGGCGCGGCGGCTCACCGCTCTGGTTGGAGAGGCGGATGCGCTCGGAGGACAGCAGGCTGGCACGGGGCGCGGAGTGCACGGGGGCCGAGGCCTTCATGGTCTCCCGCTTGATGGCGCCGCTGCGCTGCCGCCGCAGCGGCTGCTGCGGGGGGCGCCCGATGTCTGCGGGGCGGGTGCAGTGCGGGCGGGTGCGTGCAGTGAGGAGGGTGCAAGTGCAGGTCAGGCAGGCAGCAGTGCGTTCTGGCATGCAACATGCGCTGCATACGTCGGTGTGTAATGTGCCAGTCTGTCCACCCTGCGGGGCACGCAGCATCCCTCTGGCCCCCACTGGCCTGCTGGGTGCTCCACTCAGCAGACGGCCTGATGTGTACCCCTGCTGCTGCTGCTGCTCACGCCGCTGCGCATCCCAAACTAAACATGGCATACACTTGCCAAGGGGCCCTGAGCTGCACCCACCTGACTGGTCTGACGTGTACCCCTGCTGCTGCTGCTGCTGCTGCTGCTGCTGGTGGTGGTGATGGTGGTGGTGTTGCGAGCGGAAGGGCGTGGACGCGGGCGGCGGCGTGGGCTGGCTGTCCACCTCCTGCCCCGCGCGGTACGTGGCGGCGTCGCTGTCCGACAGCTGGCTGGCGGAGGGGCTGCCGCCGTGCTGGGCAGAGGTCTGCTGGGAGCCCTGGCTGGCGGCGTCCTCCAGGTTCTGCACAAGGGCACAAGTGCACAAGCAGGCATGGGTATACAGAGAAAATGGACTGCCTCCAATTCCCGCCCGCAACCTCCGCCTGTCGCCAAGCGTGTTACACGCACTCCCATGGGGTGCCTGCCTGCCTTCCTGCTGTGGTCACCCTGCCAGCCAGTCACTGCGGCCTTGGCAGTCTCAGCCCTGCCACTCCATCTGCCCGCCTGCCTCCTCACCTTGACAGTGCACCCCGCCCTCTCCAGCGCCTCCGCCCAGGAGTTGTACTCTGCGCTCACTTCCGTGCTCAGCCGGATCAGGCACACGCCCTGCACGCGGGCAGGCAGGATGCGTGGGTCACAACGGCAGCGTGGCAAGCCAGCGCAGCGGCAAGCACGCCGCCCGCCTTCCCTGTGATGCGCCACGTGCACTAGCCCCTTCTGCCCGTTCAACAAATTAGCAGAACCCGTCTACTCACCATGTACCACACACTCTCAGCAACCACATACACCAGCTGCCCATGTGCATTCCTCTGCACCATGCCGCGCCCCACACCTGCTTGTCCAGTATGCGCCAGGTCCAGTGGCGCCGGCGCTTGAGCCCCTCCAGCTCCACCACCGCCCCGCCCCCGCCCCCCAGCTCGATGCGGCCGCGGGGAGGGAACTGCACGTCCCGCTCGCTGCGGAAGTAGGTCAGCGTGGTGCCTTTGAGGATGACGTAGCTGCAGCAGAAGGGGGCGGGGAGCAGGAGGGAAGGCAGCAGGGTTGGGTTCGATGAAAGAGTGGGAGGGGAGGCGAGCATGCTGGCTGGGGCAGTGTGCAGGCCAGGCTGGCGCTGCTGCAGCAGGGGTAAGGGGTTTGTCACACCGATACAAGCAGGGGGACACGAGTGCCGTGGAAACTAGATGGGGGTGGCCCCTTTTCAGCAGACACGAGTGTGCCTTCGGGTGAGATCAGGTAGGGGTGGTGCCTTTGATGATCATGCTGTCGCGTGGAGACACCGCACCGCCCCGCCCTGCCCCGCCCCACCCACCGCAGCTCCCAGGTGGGTGCCCACAGCGAGGCGGTGGCGTGGTCGCGATACTTGCACAGGTAGCTTGACTTGGTGGCGCCCCGCTCTGCCTGCTCCGCCAGCTGCAGGGGCCGGGTGAGAGCAGGGGGCTGGTGGGTATTGGACAGAATGGTGTTGTCACGAGGAGGTGCTGGCATGGCAGTGCGGCGAGGCGTCGGTCTGCACGGCGAGAGCCCAGCGCAGGCTGCGGTGTTCCCTTTGAGTCCACAATACTACTTTCATCTTCCCTGCAGTGCCCTGCTTAAAATGTACATGCGGCAGCAGCGCACCAAGTCGCGAAGGCGCTGGTTCTCCCGCTCAAGCGCCGCCACATCTCCGCCCACCGCCCCCTCCGCCGCCGCCGCGGCGCTCTGTCGCCGGGTGCGCAGCATTTGATGACCTGAAGACGTGCAGGGGCGTGCAGTGGGGCGGGCAGCAGCGCAGGGGCTAAGCACCGGGCAAAGGAGCAGCCAGGGCTCTTTGGGCACGGCGCCACGGCTCTTGCGAGAGCGTGGCGCCGTGATGCATGCTATCGAGCGCACCTTAGGGTGCTGGGCTACTGCCTCATACGCGGTCGAGAGCACCACAGAACAGTGCCTCTTCCAAGAGCTCCACGCACGCTTTCGGGTCTGGCCTCGAAGCTTTGGATTGCTCTTCGCAGTGCGAAATTGCTGCCTGATCGATAGATCGTCACCTTCCGAGCCACCTTGGCGCCACGCAGCAAGGTGTTCCAAACCGCGCCGAAACGCGTTGTAAAGCGATCGCCGGCGGTATGACTACCTCGATTGATTGTTAGCAGGCTTGAGCGCGTCTGAAGTTGGCCACACAGTACACTCGACAGTGGGCCTGCTGTCTGCGGTCGCCTGCAGCACTGAACGGCCTGCTCACAGCCTCTGCTGTATGGCAGCAGGCGGCATCAAGTCTCTAGGATGCACCTGACCCGGCCTGCGCCAGCGCTCACGCACTCAACCTGGGCACGCCGGGTGCAGCAGCAGCAGGGCGCGGGAAGGCGTTGCTGGCTATCGCCACAAAGCCTGGGCGAGCCACAGGCCGCAGCCCCGCCGCTTGAGCAGCAGGAGGAAGACGGGCAGCAGGCTGCCGCCGCTGCCGCCGCCGCCGCGCTCACAAACGGAAACGGTGCCAGCGAAGGTGCGCGATGGTGCACCATGCTCGCCGGTGCATGGTTGCAGCACGGTGTGCAGATTGCATGAGCAGCGGGGCGCCAGTCATCAATGCCACAGCAGGGCTGGAACCCTGGGTGGTGCGCCTGGCCTCGTTCTCAACCCGCTGCCTGCCCCGCCCGCCCTGCAGGGCACGGCATGGAGCGCAACCACCTGTTGCGCATGCTAAGCCTGCCGGTGGCGCAGCTGCCAGTGTCTCCCTCGCAAGCACTACGCGGCGCAGGGGGAAGCGGCCTGGCAGCCATTGGCGAGCAAGCATCCTCATTAGATGCGTCTCCGCCGGAGCCCTCCCTGGTTGTGTTTAGCGGCGGCACTGCCTTCAACTCTGTGGCGGGGCACATGCGGCAGCTGACCACGCGCATCGCGCATGTACTGCCTGTGTCCGATGACGGCGGCAGTACAGCCGAGATTGTGCGGGTGCTGGGCGGGCCTGCGGTCGGCGACATCCGCAGTCGCTGCCTGCGCCTGGCAGGTGGGCCCTCGCTTTGGCCTGGAGGAGGAGCGCTTCATTGAAATGGCTGGGTGGTTGGCTGGTTGGCTGGGTGGCTGGCGGCCCGCGGCTATCAAACGGCCACCGCCTTCTCAGCTGCAGCCGCATTGCCATCGCTGCTGTATGAGTCCTCTGTGGCTTCCGTCCCCAGCTGCACAGCCCCCTGCTGCTCTGGGCCCACGCCCAGAGCACCTTGCTGTCCCTCCTGCTGCCAGCCTAACCACTGGTTGCTGTCTCATCCTGCTCCCGCAGACGACAGCGACGAGGAGGCGCGGGCAGTGCGGCGGCTGCTGGCTCACCGCCTGACCAGCTCCGACTCGCGGGCCGCCAAGCTGGAGTGGTTCAGCATTGTGGAAGGGGAGGACCCGCTGTGGGAGGTGAGGGGCGTGTCTTAATGATGTGTGTGTGTGTGTGTGTGTGTGTGTTGTGTGGCGGGCTGGTTGTATTGGAGGACGGCTGTGGGAGGCGATAACTTGGTGACGGTGGAAGCTTGCTGTGGCAAGGAGGTGGGCGGTGCATTGTGGAGGGGGCAAGGGTATGCTGTGGGAGGCGGACAGGCACCTTTGTCAGCAGCCTCGCAGCGGGGCTGCTGTGGGAAGCGAGCACTGCGCCTGCTGCCTGCTGCCTACCAGCATGCTGCTGCTACTGCTCCCCCCCCACCTCCTTCTCTTCCTCTGCACTGGCGGTTGCTTGCCCTGCCACGGCGTGCCCCGCCACCACCACCGCCACAGTTCCTGGCCCGCTGTCCCCCCACCTATACAGCACCCCTTCCTCACCTGCTGCAGGGCATCAGCGACGCCTACAAGCACATCATCCGCGGCTACCTCGTCCACTTCCACGCCAACATCATGCGCCACTCCACCAAGCGGTTTGACTACCGGGGCGGCTCCGTGGGGAACTTCTTCTTCGCCGGCGCCCGCATCTTCTTCAGGTGGGGCTGGGCTGAGGGCCTTCAGGTGGCAGGGCCAAGGGTCGGGCGCTCGGGGTGGGGCCTGTTTTCGGGCAGGGGCAAGGGGGCAGGGTGCAGGCGGGGCAGGCGCCAAGACTGCCTGCATCTGGTTTCACCACTGGGGGCTGGCTCAGTGCAGTGCCTGCCAGGGTAGCACATCGCCCTGCCCCGCCCTGCCCTGCCCTGTTGCACCTGCTTGAACCTTGCCCACCCTGCGCACCCCCCTTGGCCTGCAGGTCGCTGGAGGCAGCCATCTTCCTCTTCTCTCGCGTGGCCCGCATCCCAGAGGGGTCGCTGGTGCTGCCCGCCATCTGCACAGGCGCGTGCGTGCCAGTGCCGAGCCTGGGGGTGCTGTCTTGGAAAAATATGTTTAGGGCATGCCTGCCCCAAGGGTTAGCAGGGGCAGGCGGCACCAACGGTTGCCGAGCGCTTGCTCGTGTGGCTGCACTCGCGATGCGTGCCCAGCGTGCCACACATGCACCACCAAACAGGAGAGGCTCGTTGCAGTGCATTGCAGCAGATCTCTCACGAACTGTCACAGCCTCCCACGCCTGCTCTCACGCCCCCTCCCCCTGTCCCCTGCTTCCCGCCCATCCCACCTCACCCCACCCCCTGCAGAGGAGCACATTACGCTGGGTGCCGAGCTGGCGGACGGCAGCCTGATTGTGGGTCAGCACCAGATATCGCACCCCAGCTCCACAGGTGGGTGCGACTTCCTACCCCGGCGTGTGTGGGCGATGTGCTTTGCTGAGAGGCAGCTGCCAGCTGTGGCATGAATCCTGTCATGGGTGCCGTCTCCACGCATGCCTTCATGTCCACCCCAGCCCGCCCTGCCGCTTCCTGGCCCCACTTTGTGGTCTCTCTCCCCTGCAGACTCCCCTCACGAGGTGGACAAGTCGTGTGATGCGGCGCTGCAGGCCCCCATCAAGCGCATCTTCTACCTGTCGGCAGGTGGGCACACTGGGGTGGCAGTGTGGGCAGAACAGCGTGCACTGTGGGCAGAAAATGTGGGCAGATAGGGTCAAAGGAGCAGCAGTGTGTGGCATGGCGCAGAGGTAGGGGAAGCACTTCGTGCGCACGGCAATGCATTGTCCCCCACGAGCAAACGCCTGCCTGCTCGCCTGCTGCCGGCCCACCTGCCCTGCCACCCCTTGCCTGCCTGCCCACCTGTCTTCAGCCTGCCCGCCTGCCCTGCCCCCACCCTCCGCCCGCCCGCCTGCCCCGCCCCAACCATCCGCCCCCCTGCCTGCCCGCCCACAACACGGGCTGCTGCCTGCAGAGGGGGACACGCATGAGCACGAGGTGGCGCCCGCCCCCAACACACGCGTGCTGACGGAGCTGCAGCGGGCAGACGCCATCATCTACGGCATGGGCTCCCTGTACACCTCCGTCTTCCCCTCCCTCATCCTGCGCGGCGTGGGCGAGTGCATCGCAGCCACCAACGTGCCCAAGGCGCGCCCCGGGCTGCATTGTGTGCTGGGGGGGCGCCCGCAGGATGGTGCCGCTGCAGCCGGCTGGGTGCTCCACGCTGGATCCGACTGGATCCCACGCACCCGGCACTGGCCGCCCAATCGATCATCTTCTGCTCTGCCCTCTGCTCCCTTCTCACAGCACTGCTTGCCGTGTTCGACCCATTTCCCTCCTCAATCGCTGGCCTTCATGCAGCACATCCTCCTCTTCCTCACCAATCCCCCTGTGCAGATCTTCCTGCTGAACGGCGCCCTGGACCGGGAGACGTCGTGCTGCCCCACCCGCGGCGGCCCAATGACCGCAGCAGACATGGTGCAGGCGGCAGCAGGTGTGGGGGCAGACACACCCACTTTAAGCTGGCACCCTGCGGCAAGTGCTGGCCGCATTCAGGCCTGGCCTGCTGCCTCTGCTACCCTCCGTCTGCCCACCCCACCTTGCCCCGCCCCGCCTCCACACCCCTGCACCTGCCTGCCTGCCTGCCTGCCTGCAGACGCGCTGAACCGGCGTGCCTCCAAGCGCACCCACCGCCTCGCCTTCCCGCCCTCCGTCTACGTCACCGCCGTGCTGGTGCCCACGGGCAGCCCCGTTGCAGTGGACCGCACAGCGCTGGAGCGCCTGGGTGTGAGGCAGATATTGGAGGTCCCCTCTGTGCCCTCGCCAGACGGCCGGGGGGTGCACTTTGACCCAGACAGCCTGGTGGCGGCAGTGGCAACCGTGATCGCCGCCCACCGGCAGGCGCAGCAGCGGCAGGCGCAGCAGACGTACGGGTGGGTGACGCCGCCGCCGGCAGCGGCGGCGCCTGGCGCCCCTCAGCTTACGCGACGCAATTCTGTGTGAGAGCTGCGACTGCCTTGTGGCTGCCGCCCGTGCCTGCCCACCCGCGTCCCAACCCCTCGTGAGCACCCATTGTTCCCCAGCCCTACTCAGTGAGCACTTCCCTGTACTTTACTCGTGTACTGAAATCTGCTATGGCCCCACACTCTGGCTTTTGAATGAACCGACCTTTTGCGCGCCACTGCGCCACTCAGCCCTTCGTCCCCAGCATCTGCCTCCTCTCGTGCTCAATGGTTGCCTTGAATCTGGCTTCTATGTGCAAATCATTATGAGTATGTCATTGCGGACACAATTTCGAAAGTTAGGATGTTGGCCAGCAGGCTGGGCGACGAGGGTGGCGGCGCCGCCATTGGAAAGTAGGGTTGTCCGTCGTTTTGCCCTCGCGCATCGTTCGCCGGCTGACGCTCGACCCTCTTGCGCTTTTCGATTACTGAATGGAAGCAAGTAGTTGCAGGCAAGGGGAGTGAGCGGGGCGGCGTGTTTCATGTGCTCCAGCTCGTGCGTTCGTTCCTGAAGGCTGGCTTTTCGCATCCTCATCATACTCGTATTATTTCACATGCACCATCGCGCCGCTGCCGGCCCTGCACTTCTAAGTGCGCAACGTTCCTTTGTGCTCGCCCAACACAGATAATGGAGCCTGAGTTCAGTTTAGAGGTGGGTGGCGCAGGAGGCGGCGCGGCTGGCGTCTCCCCCTCAGCAGCGGCAGCGGCGGCAGCGGCGGCGGGAGTGCCGCCTGGCCTGTCGCCCCTGGCCATGGGCAGGCTGCAGCCGCACGCCGCAGGCGGCAGCCCGGATTGGCTCGACCTAGGAGCTCTGCCTGGAACCAGCAGCATGGTTTCACCCAAGGCAGGCGACCTGGCAGCAGCTGCCAACTTGGCTGCCGAAGAAGCGTTGGCGGCTGCAGCGGGGGAGGTGCTTCAACCGTTGCCGCATGGCGGCTTTCAGGGGGCAGCTGCAGCCCAGGGGTACCTTCCAAGCCCAGGGGCCGCAGGAGCAGGGGAGATGCCGCAGTCTGCGCCCGCGGCAGCGCCTCCGCCCTCGGCTGCTGCAATGGCGACGGCGCCTGGGGCGCCGCAGCCGCTGCACTTTGTTGGGTACAGGTCAGTGTAGCATCAGCAGAGGAGGGGAGGCCCTAAAAGGAGATGGCACTCAGCTTCTCTTGGTGCCGCATCCGGTTGCTACGGAAGCCGTACATGGCAGCCTGCCAAAGGCCGTCCTGCCGTACCGGCCCTGCCGCGCCTTGCCCTGCCCTACGCTGCTTGGTCACCCTGCGTGCTCGTGTGCCTCTTGCTGCCCGCCCGCCTGCAGCCTGCCCACCCCCCACTCTCCCACCCCTCCCACCCGTCTGTGCAGGATGGAGCACTACCAGCGCACGCGTGAGCCGCCGGCGGCGCGGGTGCGCCTGCGCCGCTGGCTGCTGGAGGACAGCCACGGGCGGTGGCACCTGGCGGTGGACACATTGGCCTGGGGGGAGAGCAAGCGCGACAACATCTTTGGCGCGGTAGGCGCGGCAGGCGGCGGTTGGGGGCTGCCAGGCGCGGGGTTGCTGGGTGGCCCGGCCCGGGGGGAATCCGTGGAAGAGGCGGGGAGGTTGCACAGCTGCTTAGGGGCAGGGGCAGGCCGGGGGCAGGCCCCTCGTGGAGCCACCTTTCATAATCAACCCATCACCAGGAGGATAGCCTTCACCCGGACACTCATAACCACCTCTCTCCCTCACCCAATACCCCCCGGCTGCCGCTGGCGACGCCCGTGCCTGCCCCACCTGCCAGGATTCGATGCATTGCCTGGCAACCACCAACCCATTGCATGCCTGCCCGCCTGCCAACCACCAAACCAGTGGCGCTCCCACCTGCCCACCTCCCCTGGCTCTGGCCTGCCGTGCAGGTGCCTCCCTTCTCAGTGGTGCGCCCCCTGTCGTGCCAGAGCAGCAAACTTGTAGAGCAGTGGCTGGACCAATTCATCCCGCCGCACCGCCGGCGGCACCACGCCACTGAGGAGGGGGCCGACGGTACCGCGGGTAGTGCTGCTTTGGGCGGAAGCGACAACGAGGCCGGGGAGGAGGCCGGGGCGGGGCTGGCGGCGCAGCAGCAGGCGCAGGCGCAGGTGGCTCAGCAGCAGGCACAGGCGCAGGTGGCGCAGCAGCAGGCGCAGGCGCAGGGCCCTGTGCTGCTGCCGCTAGCCGACGCCGGCGGGCTGATGCAGCAGTATGCAGCTGGGATGCAGGCGGCGGGGGTGAGGCGCCCGCGTGGGCGGCCACGCATCCACCCGCCAAAAGAGCCCAAGAAGCCGCGTCAGCCCAAGGGCGCCGCAGCAGCAGCAGCCCCCGCCGCCAGCGCGCCGCCAGCAGAGGCAGCTTCGCTGGGTTTCGAGGGCGGCACCGCCCTGGTTCCGCTGCCAACCTCGCCGCTACTGCCGCTTGTCCCTCTTGCGGACGCGGCCCCGGTCGCTGCCGACGCTGCTGCCGGCCCGGTTGGCTCCGCTGCCGGCCCCTCTACCGGCAAGAAGCAGCGTGCCAAGCGTGCCACCCTGGCAGAGGCGATTTTCATTGAGGGGGAGGAGCGGCGGCAGGAGGTGTACCGCCTGAGGCTGGAGGCGGTACTGGCTGAGCTGGCGCTGATCAAGGCGCAGTGCGGGGTGGATTACTCCCTCACGCTGGTGGGGCGAGACCGGGAGGTGGAGGTGGTGACGTCGGGTGAGTGTGCGCTGGCTCGGGAGTGCGGTAGTTGTGAGGCGTGCAGCGGGGGGGGGGTGCATGGGCGCTTGGGTTGTGGAGCAGGTAGCCAGTTGAGACTGGAGAGAGGGGCAGCCAGCAAGGGCATTGGAGTTGTGGCCGGGCAGGCGAGTGACATGGCATGAGAGCGTGGAGGTAGCGAGCGCTGCGTGCTGCGCTCGCTGCCCTGCCCAGGCTTTCAGTACCTGTCTGGATTTTCCGCCACTCACTTGGCCGCTCCCGCCCTGCCCAAGCTTTTGATTCCTGTCAGCAGTTTTAATCATGCATTCACTTCGCCTCTCTGCGCCCCCGCCCTGCAGCCACCGCCAACGTGCAGGCTGTGAGGGTGGTGCGGAACAAGCGCCCCGTGATCAAGCCGGGCAATGAGGCAGAGGCGGCTGATGGCGACAGCAGCGCGGCAGCGGCAGCAGCGGCGGCGGCAGCGCTGACGGAGCAGAAGCAGGCAAAGAAGCGGCTGAAGAAGGAGGAGGAGGAGGCTGTGGCTGCGCTGACCGACGTGGCAGCGCATGCGGCGTTTGCCGCCCCGCCGATGCCGCTGCCACTGCCGATGCCGATGCCAATCCCGTCTATGGGCGGCGGCACACCGGGACAGCTGCTTGCGCTGCAGCAGCAGTACCTGGCGGCAGCTGCTGCTGCAGCTGAGGCGGCTGCCACTGCGCAGAAGAAGCAGCAGGGCCAGGGCGGGCGCGCGGCGGGGGGCGGCACAGTGGGCAAGAAGCGCAGGGGACGGCCGCCAGCGCAGCCGAGGGAGGATCACGATTACGACCCGCCCCCACCCAAGGTGGCCAAGCAGGGCCCGGCGGGTGCTGCCAAGCAGGGGCCGGGCAGCTCGGCGGCCAGGTGAGGCTGAGCTGGCGCCCTGCTGTGGTCTGTGCTGCTGCCTGCCTGCCTGCCTGCCTGCCTGCCTGCCTGCCAGCCAGCCTCCCTGCCAGCCGACCGGCCTGTCTGCCTGCCTGCCGGCATGCGTGCCTGCCTGCCTGCCAGCCAGCCTCCCTGCCAGCCGGCCGGCCGGCCTGCCTGCCTGCCAGCATGCTTGCCTTGGTGCGCTGCTGCTGTTCGCCTTTCCGCATGAAGTAACATGTTGCTCTTGCTATCTGCCGTTGCACTGCAGGAAGGGCGGCCAGGTGGCAGCTGCGCCCACGGCATCCGACCCGCTGGTCAAGTGAGGCGCTGGCTGGCCTGCAGCCTGCTGTGGCTTGTATTACCTTACATGCAACATACATCACACCTGGGCTCCCTGCGTGCAGCGCGGACAGCCGTCGCAGCCTGCTTGCTGTCCCACCCTCATCTGTCGTGCCCATCACCCTGACACCCGCTTCCTGTCAACGCTGCTGTGTGTGCAGGCAGCTGCTGTCGGTGCTGGAGAGCAATGGGGAGGCATACCTGCCGGTGGGTAGAGGCAGAAGAGGAGGGGGGACTTGCCTGGGATCAGGCTGGCGGCGGGCATGGGTGGAGGACCTGCAACAGCCTGCTGTGCCGTGCCTGTGCCGTGCTGTGCCCTGCTGTGCCGTGCTGTGACTGGAAACTGCTCATTGCGAATTACCCTGCAATTGCCGTCTGCGCATTGCAAACACGCCGGCCATTGCACGCACACACCCTGCCGTGCTGCATGCCCTGCCGCCTGCCCCCGTTTGCCTCCGGTTTGGCTGGCACCCGCACTCCACTGCCCGCCTCCCTCTCGCTCCTGCCGATCCTGCAGGGCACCTGGCGGCGGCAGCCGTATGAGGCGGCAGAGCTGGAGACGATCGACTCATTTGTGGTGGCGGAGGACTGTGGGGAGGCGGTGGATGCTGCCGTGCTGCCGGCAAAGCTGCTCAGCAGCCTGATGCCTGCAGCCAACGGCGCAGACGCGGCAGCGGCGGCAGGGCCGGCACGTAACAGCGCTGGTGGCGGCGGTGGCGGCAGGAGCGGGAGCGGAGAGGAGTTGATGGTGCTGGAGCGGTTGCCGCATGGGCTGGCTGAGGGCGAGGTGGATGTGCGGCCGGTGTGGGGCATCGACGCCTACACTCGCAGGCAAGGGGCAGATGGGGGGTTGTGGCAGACCAAGGGGCAGATGTGGGGCTGCGGCATGGGACGTGGACGCGGGATGTGTCACGTAGAGGCCGCCGGCATGTGCCGGTAGGCAGGGTGTAAGGGGCGGCGTGGCTGCTCTGCCTCCCGGCCTGCCAGCCATGCCTGTCTGCCTGAAATCGCATTGTGCATTCTGCCTTCTGCTTTCTAATTCACGCCTACCGTCTCCTCTTCCTCCTCCTGCTCCCCTCTCCCCGCAGGGCGATTTGGGAGGCTCTGGGGCGGTGTCCGGAGCTGGGCGCTCCCAACACGGTGCAGCTGGACAATGCACGCAACGCCTTCATCCAGCACCACCTGCTGCCCGCGCTCAACCGGCAGGGGGATGATGGCTGGTGCGCTGGGCTGGCATCTGGGATGGCAGGGGGGTGGGCAGGGCCTGCAGGGAAGGGGCACAGCACCGGCTGCTACAAGTGCAGTTTGCAAGCCAGGCACGAGCAGAGCAGGAAGCGGCGAGCAAACCTGTGGCGCGCGCCCGCCGCATTTCCCTTCGTTCGTTGGATAGCTCATGCAACTACATGCCCACGCTGCGCCATGCTGTGCAGGGACTTGAGCCGCGCCCTGCAGCAGGTGGCCAGCGCCGGTGCCAAGCTGGATGGGACCGCAGCTGGGGAGGAGGACGACGGCTCCTCGACGCGGGCTGCTGCCGCCCTGCTGCTGCGAGTGGTGGAGGGGATTGGTGAGCACCCACCTGCTGGCACCTGCGCTGTGCTGTGCTGCGCTGTGGTCAGCATGCCCGCGGCACGGCGTGCACAGATTGCTCGTCCAGAGGCCGCCGCCCGCCCCTATAGGCCTGGCTGCCTGTCGGCGCCTGCCATTCTGGCTTCCCGCCACCTGCCCTGGCCTGCTCTACATCACCCTGGGCCTGCACATGCTTGCACGTGCCCTGCAGAGGCTGCGCACAACAAGGGGCGGCCGCGGGAGCCTGAGGAGCGGGAGTACTTCCGGGTGGGTGGGTGGGCTGCATGCTGGGGCGGCCGGGTGGCTGGTGCACTGAAGCGGGGGGCATGTTGCTTGAATCAGGTCATGTGCGCGTCCAGGGGGAGGTGTGAGAAAAGTGCAATGTGCCTGGCCAGGGAAGTCGACCCCACAGTGCAATCTCAATTTCACTTCCACCTACCCCACCCTGCTTTGCGCCCCCCCTGTCCTGCAGGTGCACCCCAAGGTGCGGTCAGCTCCACGGCGGCACCCCTGCCGGCCAGAGGGCCTAAACACGCGCAGTGGGCAGGCATTTGGGGAGTGGCTGGTCCTCTCCAGCAACCCACAGGGCCTGCAGACAGCCCGGTGCTCCTGTTGCCCCCGCTATCTTGCCCTTTTCACCCCGGCACGCATCCACGTCTGCTGCCAACCACTCCGTGCCCTCTCACTTCACCGCCTCCCTCCCACTGCTGCCTGTCCACGTGTCACTCCTGCAGGGCGAGGGCGTGGTCCTGCTGAGCTCTGGCGGCGTGCCGGCGGGGGCCTTCCTGGGAGAATACTTAGGAGAGCTGTACGCTGCCTGGAGGTGGCTGGAGCGGGACAACCGCAGCGGTGGGTGGGCAACACGCAATCTCGTATTGGCAGGGGGCCGGAGCAGGGGCGTGTGTGCCTTGCGCTCGGGGATGGGCAGGACGTGTCCTGTGGGGTGCCCTGTGCATGCGCAACATGCGCACCTGTCGTGCACGCTGGCCAGCCCCCTTTGACTGCCCTGCCTACCATGCCGCCTGGGGGCTGCCCACCCTCCTCTGGGTCTCAACCTTGTGAGTCTACGAACCTCGCCGGCACCGCGTCACAGCCCCCCATCGCCCCCACCCCTGCCTCTCGCGCAGCCCGCGTCGGCGCGGGCCTCCCCGGCCGCCGCTCCCTCTCCCTGCGCCTGGGCACCTCTGACGAGTTCTACAACATCGCGCTGGAGCGGCCGCCCACGGATGCCGGCGGCTATGACGTGATGTTTGTCAACGTGCGTGTGAGGGTGCCTTGGGCGTATAGAGGCGGTTGCAAGTGCAGCATGGCTGGGCTGCGTGCGTGTGCATGCCCCGCTGCCTCGCTGCCCCCTGCCCTCGTCCCACCTTCTTACAACCCTGGTGCCACCCCTGGCTCACCCCTTGCCCTCCGTTTGCTGCCCGCAGGCCGCCACCAAGGGCAACTTCACCAGCCGCCTGTGCCACAGCTGCGACCCAAACTGCAAGACCGTGCCGGCGGTTGTCAATGGGCGCATCACCATCTGTGAGTCTGCCTCTGTGTGGCAGAGGGGAGGGCTGATTGGCCGGCCATGCACGCACACCGCGTGTCGACATGGGCGTGCCGTGCGCCTGCGATTGCCAAGCAGGCGTCCTTTGAACACCGCATCCAAGAGCTGTCCGGCTGGCGGCCCACTCTCCTGCGTGTTGCTTACCCTCTCCTTGCTGCGTTGGTCCCTCGCCTCGGTTCCCTTCCCTGCCCAGGCGTGTGGACGACGCGTGTGGTGGCCCCTGGGGAGGAGCTCACCCTGGACTGGTCCTGCGAGACAGGTGGGCGGTTGTGTGCGGTGCGGTACGGTGCGGTACGGTTTGGTATGGTATGGTACGTTATGGTATGGTGGCATAGCGGGATATCACAGATGTGAAGGTGTGAGGCAGTGGGAAGATTGTAGGGGGGCCACCAGCTCGGCCTGCCTGCGACACAAATCTGCCGCGTGCCTCCCAACTGTCGGCGACACCACGTCTGCCACCGGCCGCTTACCACTGCCCCCCCTGTGCCCCCCCCCCCCCACACACATATGTGCACAGAGAGCGAGAAGGAGCATGCCAACTCGGCCTGCCTGTGCGGCTCCGCCTCCTGCCGGGGCTCCCTGCTCTACCTTGTGAAAAACGACGCCAGCGGCCCCCTGCAAAAGGTGGGTGGCGGGGCAGGCCGTGTGTTTGCCAGGTGCCCATGTCAGAGCTGCGCCGCTGAGCTGGCGGAGCCAGAGGCACGACGTGCACGACATGCACGACATTCACGACATGCACGACATACTCTCCTCCCCTGCAGTATGCCCAGGCACACCACTCCTTTTTGGAGCGCTGCCAGCTGCTGCTGAGGGTGGGGGCTGACCCACAGCTGACAGCGGAGGAGGCGGCGCGCTTGGAGCGGCACGGCATTGGCAAGTGGCTGCTCACAGACGGTGAGAGCGCAGGTCCCGGCCTGGCTGCCCGCTGCCAGCAATGTTCTGTTGCGGAGTGAAGAGTTATGAGCGAGGGGAGATGGCTGCGTCTCCACACCCCTTGCCATGGATACAGGTGCACCTGCATGCTGTGATGTGCTGTGCATGGCGCCTGGCCGCCCTCCCAGCCCCACGCCCTCCCCGCTGCTGCCGACCTGCCCGCCGCCTGCCCTGCTGGCAGGCCTGCCCGATGCCGGCGGCCTGGAGGTTGCGCCCTGGCTGCGCCGGTGGGCCGCCCAAGTGCTGGAGTTTATTGAGGAGGAGGCACGGCAGCTGCCTGCGCTGCTGGCACACAGCAAGCATGGGGCACGGCTGCAAGCCAAGGCGGCAGCAGGCGGGGCCGGTGGGTACCCTCCTCCCCTTCAGCCTTGCGTGCAGGGAGGCCTTGCAAGGGGTGCGCCAGCCTCTGCTTGGCACCCCACCCGTATGCCGGCAATGCCAGACTGCAACCGACTGAATGGGTACAAAGCGGAAAGCACGCTGACACTCTGCCCTCCCTCCTCTGTGCTGGTGCAGGCAGCGACAGCGAGCAGGAGGAGGCCGCGGGCGAGGAGGCGGGCGGCGGCGGCGGCGACGCTGATGCGTTTGCTGATGCGGCGGCTGACGTGGCGGCTGAGGTGGAGCACCACCGGCGGAACCGTGTCCAGGCGCTGGCCTTTGCTCTGGACAGGGCCAAGCTTGTGCTCAGGCACCAGGTGAGTGAGCGGCAGTGTGCTGTGGGTGGCCAGGGCACGCCGCAGGTGGTTGCATGATCACACACACCCTGGAGGCTGCACCACACCAATGGTGTCAGTGCACAGCGCACCGTGGCTGCACGGCACTTGCTGCATCTGCTGCCACACCAGCTGGGCTGCCGCATTCCTGTGTGTGCAGCGCCCCGGCTGCACGACCCCGCAGCTATCAGGAGATGAGTGGCTCTTGCCTGATGCTTCCCACACCGTGCATGCCTGAGCCTGCGCATCATGCTGTGTCCGACTGCCAGCCGCTGCAGGAGGAGGGCGCGCGGACGGCGCCCCTGCGGCTGCTGTCGGAGGAAGAGGCGGTCGAGTTTCTGTGGACGGGAGAGGAATCCATTGCAAACAGGTGAGCCAAGCTGGCCAGTTGAAGCGGCGGCACTGACAAGGCGTCGGGCTTCCAAACGTGCCTGCCGCTCCAGAGAGAGCTTCCTGCTGCTGCTGCTGCTGCCGTGCTGCTGCCACAGTGGCAGGCGCTGGCGCCAGCAGACCGAACGAGCGGGGCTGCCTGCACTGAATGCCCCAGCAGTGGCCCCTGCGGCTGTTTTGCCGGGTGCAGCTTTACCATCTGCACCATCTTTTCTACTGCTCCCTGCCCTCCTTCCTCCTTACCTCTGTCCTCCCCTGCCTCCCTCCTTCCCTACCTCCCTCCCCTCCCTCCTCCCCTCCCCTCTCCAGGGCTGTGGCCTGCCTGGCCAGCTTCACAGAGCAGGACGCAGTGGACAACCTGGTGCAGGGGCGCCAGCCACGCTACGCAGGTGGGCGGTGCACCACCGCCGGCCCCTTGCCCAGCGCCTGCCTGGCTGGCTGCGCGCCCTGCCATGCGGGTGGGGGACAGGGGCTGCGTACTTGGGCCGTGAGCAGCAAAGACACAGGCGGGGGAGCACGTGGGAGCACGTGGGCCGTGCATTCATGCTGCCAATCGTCTTCTTCCCGCCCTGCTGTTTACTGGCCTGCCTCGGCACCAACAGCCCTGTCCGCCACCAAGCGCAGCCCGCTTGAGACGCCTGCCAATGATGCATCGCGTGTGCTGCCCCCAGCCCGGCTCCGCTCAAGGCGGCCGCACACCCGCCTCTCCCGTCTGCACCGGGAGGCTTGCCCACCTGCCCGCGCCTGTGCCCCATCCTTCTCTGTCCCACGCCGCCCACCTGCGCCCGTGCCCCCACGCCCTGCTCCTCCTGCCCTGCAGCCAAGCCCTCCTGGCTGGACGACACAGTGGATGCTGAGACACTTGAACCGGTGGAGGCGCCAGTGAGGCGCTCGGCACCTCGCCGCACACCTGGCGGCACCCGCAAGGTGCACGCCGCCATGCTGGGCGCGCTGTCGACCGGGCCCAGCAGCAGCGCACGCCGCTCCTCAGAAGGCGCCGCCACCGGGGCGGCAGCGGCAGCGGCCGCGATACTGGCGGCAGCAGGGGCGAGGAGCGAGTCGGCGGGGGTGGCGGCGCAAGAGGCGCAGCAGCCGGGCGGCGGGCGGCCAGAGGGGCAGGATGCAGCGGGCGCGGCAGAGAAGGGAGAGGGAGCGGAGGCCATGGAGGTAGATGCTGAGGTGGCAGCCAGTGCTGACCTGGCGGCGGCCATGGATGCCGAGTTGGCCGCGGCCGTGGATGCTGAGCTGGCAGGCGACGCCAACAGCGCCGAGCAGCAGCAGCAGCAGCAGCAGGAGCAGCAGCAGCAGCCACAGGAGCAGCCAAGCATGGAGCATGGGGATCAGCAGCAGGCGGCGGCGGCGGCGGCGGCGCAGCAACCTCAGGAGCAGCAAGAGGCAGCCGCAGCCGCCGCTTCTAGGCAAGAGCCAGGGGGGCAGCTTGCTGCAGACCAGCAGCAGCAACAGCAGCAGCAGCGGGAGCAGGGGCAGCAGAGGGGGGGAGAGGAGCAGGCGGAGGCGGAGGAGGAGGAGGAGGAGCAGCAGCCTCGAGAGTTTGAGACCTTGGCTGAGCAGCTGGAGAGCCTGGTGGAGAGCACAGGTGCGCTGAGCCGGCAGCCATGGGCTGGCAAGCATGAGCTGAGCTGGCGCCTGTTTGCTGGGTTGGCTGACGCTCGTACCGCCTGTACAGCCGCCTCCCTCCCTGATGCCTTCCTTGTTCTGCTGGCCCTAGTCAACCCGCCACGCTGCGGCCACGTGCTATGCACATGCCCACCGCCTTTGTTGCGTGCACGCGCCGCTCCACGCCCCTCTGCCTCTTGCGGCCCTTACGCCTGCCCGATTCAACACACCTGACCCCTGCCCGCCCGCCCGCCCGCCCCTGGCTTTGGCCTCTCCCCCTGCAGAGGTGTCCACTCTCGCCGAGGCGCAGGCCGGCCTCCGGCGCCTGGCAGCCCTGCTGCGCGCTGCGGGCGTGGGACACGCCGGGCTGCACGATTTGCTGCTGCTGTACGCCTCTGTGCAGCACTGGGTGGGGGCGGTGGAGTGCACGCCCTTCACACCGCAGCTGGCCGACGTGAGAGGGACGGGAGGAGGGGGGCGGGGGGGAGGGGCGGCACGGCGGGGGGTCGGGGAGGTGGCAGGCTCGCCGGTACATTGAGCGGGGCTGGCACGCAGGTGGCGCACGCAAGAAATGCTGAGGCATGCATTCTGTCAAGTGCATCAGGGGCAGGATGGCCGCGCTCCCGGCGGCCTGACCCACCTGCTTTCGACTCATGTCACACCACCTTGCCAATCCGCTGTGCTGGTACTGCAGGGTGGGGAGGGGGAGCGGTACCGCCCGCAGTACCTGTGGGGCATGCTGTCCAGCTGGTGGCGCGCCGGCTCCAGCGCCGACCCAATGGTCATGGTGAGCGCCCTGCTCCTTAACAACCGCCATTGTTATGTAGTCAGATTTGCAGTTCGATTGAAGTGGCCGCCGAAAGGTCCCTGTTGGGGGAGGAGGGCGGGGAGGGGCCATGGGGGGCGGGTCGGGCAGTCATGGAGCAGGCAGTGGCTCAAAGGAGGGCCTTGCAAGGAGCATGGCAGCATGGCCAAGACTCGCCGGTGCTTCTTCGGTACCGCCAACACATTCCACTGGCTCTGCATGCTGCCTGTTGCTCACTGCGCCGCCTCGTGCACCCTGCCCCTGCCGCCTGCAGCTCACAAACGAGCGCCGCGGCTGCCTGAACCTGCCCGAACTCGAGTGCAGCTACCAGCCGGTGAGCCTGCCTGCCTGCCGGCCTGCCTGCATGTCTGCCTCTCAGCAGGAAGCGTGAGGCTTTCAACTCGAAAGGGGGCCAAGCTGGCATATGCCCTGCCGTGCTTGCTCGCACCCGTCGCTGCCAACGGCGCCCTGTCAACTATCCAAGCTACCCCAGCAGGCAGCCCTCTGGAGACCTTGCCTTCTGCCGTGCAGACCCCCGCTTTCCCTCTTCACCTCCTGCTCCGTGCCACTTGCTCCCCCTTTGCTCTATGTGCCCCGGCAGATCTTCTCAACCGGCAAGTACGTGACCAAGGGGCACCGCCGGGCGCTGCTGCGCCACATTGCCAGCGCATCGCGCGCCTCGTGGCCCAACTCCAACCCCTTCACCTTCAAGAACCCGTACAAGTGAGCGAGCCTCTTGAGGCATGCATCGCGTGTATACCAGCGTGGAAAGGAAGGGAGCATGGCATCCCACGTGTGCGCCACGGGGCGTGCGGCGCCCGCCGCCCGCCCAGCCATGCTTGCATTGCTGAGAGCGCGAGCGCCCGGCCCGGCCCAACCTAGCCCAGCCCTGGCTGCCCACCTCACCTTATGCTCTTCCCTCGTCGGCTGCACACCCTCTGCTGCCGCAGGGTGTATGGCAGCCCGCAGCTGGACGCAGTGCTCAGCGGCAGCTCGGACGGGCTGCAGGCGGTACTGCGGCAGCTAGAGGAGGCCTTCTGAGGGGGCGTTTCATACAATCGCTTGCAGGAGCCAGGGCTGCAATGGCTGCAGCAGACCGACAGGAGCTGCAATTAGTGTTGGCAGCCGGTAGATGAGCAATTGAGGAGCTGGCCGGCCTGTGGTTCTCTGCGTGCACCGCTGCTCTGCCTTGTAACGTGGGATACTCAACGTTCACATGCACCCTCGGTAGCTTCAGGGCAGAGTCGTTGCTGCCGGAGGGGGAGGGGGTGTTGTGCTATATGGTTCACCAGCGCAGCCCATGCAGACGCAGGCGCCTCTATCATATGTATGAATGACAAGGAGTCGCACGCCCCTGACAGTGTCTGGGGTGCTGGGCTTTCACGCGCTGTTTTCTGCTTGCTTGCTTGGGCGCACCCACCCGTCTCAGCCGGGTATGGAGCGACGTGTGTGTGTGTGCCCCCGATGCACACACGCATGACACACTGCACTGCCATCACTCCGCCGTCACATGCTGTGCAACACCGCCTCAATGCGGGTGTACAGTGGCTCCAGCTGGGCGGGGGGCGGCACCCTACCGCCCGAGATGTCCCGCGCTGACGTGTCGAAGCCGTACACCTCGCCGTTTGCGGCTGCATCCACCTTCATAGAGCCGCCTGCACAGCAGGCACAGCGCGGGGTTGGGGTTGCCAGCAGCATATGCACCATTCAATATGATCAAACCACCTGTTGCACACCCCAAGCTCCCTGCCTGCTCCCCGCCCGTGCCTCAATTGCAGCTGCTGCTTCCCTCATATGGCCGCCCCCACCTGCAAACTTGCCGCTGCCAGTTGGAGCCTGCCTCTTCCACATCCCCCCTGCACACCGCCACCTCGCCGCTCCCTCCCTCTGCCTCACCCCGCAGGCTGAAGTCCAGCATGGCTCCACTGGTCGTGCTGTAGGAGATCAAGTCGACGTCGTCGCTGGGCAGGGTGAAGGTCTCGTTGCCATGCGGCCCCGGGCCCAGGCGCAGGGAGATGTCTGCACCCAGCTCCGTGTGGCCGCCAGCCTCCAGCTTCTCCACCAGGCCGGGCGTCATGGACAGCAGGACGGTGGCCACCTGGGCAGGGGCAGGGGTGGCCGGGCGCCGGGTCTCAAGCCGGCGGGGGTTGGTGCGGGTCGGCAGGATGCGGGCTTGCAGTAGCGCAGGCAAGTGAGGGGGCGTGGGAGGCACAGCACAGCATGCACATCGGAGCGCCAGCTGGTGTACCAGGGAGCGGCCCCCGGAAAGGCAGGATGCCCGCCAAGGGCGCATTTTCACAGCACAGAGCTCGGGTACGGAGGGAGCCACACTGGCCGCTGCCGCCGGCAACTGCACACTGTGCCGGCAAGCAGCGAACAGCCTGCCCGCCTTCCCCTCTGCCCATGCCCCCTCACCGATTCCACCCCCACAATGGCGCCCGCTGACCCCGCAGTGACGGACAGGAACAGCGGCGCCGACCACCTGCCGCTGCCCAGCCGGCGCAGCAGGAAGCCGGATCCGCTGCTGATGCCCACGACCAGCCCCGCCTTCACAGTCCACGTGAAGACCAGGCTGTCGCAGCGTGCCTGCAAGAGCCAGGGGAGTGGGCCGGTGGTGGCAGACAGCGGCTCAAAACAGGCACACGATGCTGCCTGCACACGTAGAGGTGTCCAGGTATGCATGGCTGAAGCACCGTAGCAGCCGGCTGAGGCAGTTGTGTCTAGGTGAGCGGGGGGGCCGCTGGCGCCGCCGTCCCGCTCCAAGCGGGCTCCCGAGGGCCTGCAGCACTGGTGCCGCCCTGCGCCTTGCACCGGCCCTCGGCTCCTGGCATATATATCTCACCAGCAGGCCTGCACTGATTGGCTGCGTGTTCTGCTCCCCAGCCTCAGCAAGCGTCTCCAACAACGCCAGCCCGTCTCGCGCGGCCGCCTCGAGGCGGGCACCACCAGCCATGGCCGTCAGGGAGGTGATGATCGAGCAGGAAGTATATCTCACAAGCGAGCGCAAATAAAGCGGACAGTGTTGGGTTTGCCAAGATACCGCCGCGCTGGGCGCGCAGACGCGTCGGAGAACCTTCGGTCGGGCATTCAACGGGCCCTCAGACAGAGGTGGCAGTGCTTCGCAGTGCAGGGGGGTGGATGCGCCGCACTTTGCTGCCGACGCCCAACACCAGCGGCGCCTCCCCGCCTGCCGCCAGCGCCTGCTGCCGCGTGGCCACCACTTTGCCTTGGTTCGTCCAGGGGAAGGCACTCCCTTAACCCGTCCCGAATGGCACGCATAAAAATTTCAGCCGTGAACAGGCTGGAACGCCAATGATTTCCTCCCGACCACACACACACGGCTGCCACCGTGACGGCGCTGCATGCCACCCCACTGCCCGTGGTGGGCCTCAGCGGCAGCCTGTGGTACCTTTGGTCGGCCATGTATCACACGAATGGAACTGTGCACTCACAACTACACAACAACTTTCACTGTTCACCACGTATCATGTGTATAGCATAGCACAGGTGGCGCATGTTGCGCGCACCGGTCAGGCGCACGACGTCAGCACACATGTACAGTAATAAGCGGCCCGTCAGTTGGGGCCGGTTTCGTCCACCCCGCCCCGGCTTGGCATCAGGTTCTACACAGGCAACCTCGTTGTGTGCTTGGGCTGCCGCTCACGGTGCCGTAAGCCTGTTCAGTATGTCCACCTCCTGGTCCAGCGTGGCGTCCCCCAGCTTGGCAGCCTCCCCCTGAAAGTAGGGCAGGAACTGGGAGAAGGCCTGCCGCGCCTCATCCCCCACACGAAGCTTCTCGCTCTGCCGCTCCCAGCGCCCCAGCAGCGGGGTGAGCACGACCACGGGGGGCGGCAGAACGCAGGCGTCGGGCAGCAGCCAGCCGGCGTCCAGCAGGCAGCCGCCGGAGACGGTGCGCAGGCCGTAGGTCTCGGGGGGGAGGGGGCAGTAGTAGCGGGGGAATGGGCCGCAGTAGGGTGTGGGGATGAGGGCCACGGGGAGCTTGCTGCCCCTGCCACGCTCCACGCCCTCCCACTCATCCAGCAGCCTGCAAGGGATGGAGGGGTGGGGGGTGGGGATGGGATGGCTTAATGGGCAGGGTTTTGGGTGAGAAGGGTGGGACTGGGGGGTAACAGCACAGGCTGCATCTGGCGAGCAGCAGGGCGGCGCTGCCATTGTGTGGGTGGAGGCGCAGACAGTTCATGACAAGGCATGCCAAACAGTCCAGGGCTGCGTTAGTCTTTCGTTGGCGCCCCGCCCCTTGCCTTCCATCCCAGCTCGCCTCCCGGCCCCTGTGCCCCCTGCCCGGCACCACGCTCACCAGCCCTGCAGTGCGTCTGTGTAGCGGGCCAGCAGCACAGCCTTCTCCACCCCTGAAGACGCGTAGAAGGAGCCGCCGGCGGAGGCTTCCTCTGGCAGGCCGACGGTGCGCTTGGAACTGCGGCGGGGAGGCCGGGAGGCGGGGAGGCAGGGAGGCGGGGAGAGCTGGGGTCAGCGGGAGGCAGAGGAAATGTGCAGCGTCTTCTCCCGCTGCAGCACGCCCTCAGCAAGAATGAGAGCGCTGCCCCTGTCCCAAAATTTGTCTGCACAACAAATTTTGTCAGCACATAATCCCCAGTTGCCGATCCCCCAACCCACCTGAACTGCTTGCCCTCCCTGTCGGTGTAGCCAGCGGTGAGCTGCAGCGGGCGGCCGCCGCCCTGCGGCGGGCGCATGCGCAGCAGCACCACCCCGCCCTTGATGCCCTCCTCCGTTTTGGGGGAGGGGAACAGGGTGTCGATCTGCCGGGGGCAGGGTGGAGTGGAGGAGGGAAGAGGAAGAAGAGTGCAGTGCATGGTGGGTGGCGATGGGGGGTTGCATGCAAGGGCAGGCGGGGAGACAGGGAGACGCCTCGAGACTGGGTGCCATCAGGGAGCCCACATGCTGCCTGCCGCCCTCGCTGCAGCGCCGCCAGCCCAAATCGCGAGTGCGCCCCGCCTCCGCCCCACCCCACGCCACCCCACCCCACCCCACCCTCAGGATGGTGCCGTCGCTGGACAGTGCGGTGTCGTTGGAGTTGGGTGAACCATAGACATGCAGGATGCGCCAGCCGCTGTCGTCGCCGTCGCTGGCCAGGCTGCCCGAATCCACAGACAGGGTGAGGTCAAACACCAGGGGGCTGCAAGCAGAGGGGTTGGGGTGGGTGGGTGGGGGGACACCACATCCGAGTGGTGCCTGCTGCCCTTCGCACTTTGCCAGCCAGCCGCCTCTCGCAACTCACCCCCAGGCAGCATCCCCACCACCACCCCTGCCCAGCCCCCTGCCCCCAGGCTCACGTGACGGCGTAGTCAAAGTCCTGCACCAGTCGGCGCTGGAACTCTCCTGGGGAGTGGACGCTGAAGTAGAGGGCACCCTTCACCTTGCTGATGGCCTCGGTCAACTCGGTGTTGAAGTCCAGCCCCACGCCTGCAGGCAGTGAGTGGGGCGGGGGTGCATGTGGGGGTGTTGGGAGGGGTGGGGTGGGGGATGAGGGCAGAAAGGCACCCATGGGTCGAAAAAGGACGAGTGGGTGGCGATGAAGAGGCATGGCCGGCAGGCATGGAAGCCTAACGGGCATCGAGCACTGGCAAGTGCGGAATGCTCGCCGAGTGCGGAATGCACACTGGTCGTGCCTTTTTTTTCTTTTCTTTTTTCTTCGGGTGATGCCCCTCCTGGTGATGCGCATTCCAGAGTACCCTCACCGGACCATGCAGTTTGCCCTAGCCCCCCTGGCTCACCTATGATGGTTGTGTAGGTGCCGTCGTATGCCAGCGCCTTGAGCCGTGCCAGCAGCGCCTCCTCCGTCGTCTCGCCCTCGTTGGGCTGCACCACAGGCGGAGGCGGTTGTGGGACGTTGCGGCGCGGGAGCAAATTGGGAGCAAGCACAGCAGTATGATTTGCGCAGCAAGGCTCCTTCTGCCAGAGCGGCTGCCACCTCCCGCCAGCAAACCCCAGACACCGGGTATATGGGGCTGGGCCCCGGAAGGCCAACCTGCCCCAGCCCCACCACCTCCCACACGCACACCTGCGCGTCTGTGATGATCATGACCCTGTTCTCCACATCCTGCTTGCTGGCCTCCATGCAGCGCTTGCACCCCTGCAGCTGCTTGACGGCTGCACGGCAGGTGTGGAGAAGGAGGGGAGTACAGACGCCGGGAGAGGTGGGGCCGCGCCTCGTCCCCGCAGGTGCGGTGCCTCAAATGCAGTGCCAAGTGTCTTTGGCTAGCAAGGAATGGCGGGGGGAGGGCGGGAAGGCTGCTGTTCAATGCGCACCTGCATCGATGCCCGACTGCAGGTTGGTGCTGGCCACCGTCACAATTTCCTGGTCCATCTGCACAAGGGGAAAGGGGGGGTCGTTTCGAGGAGAAGTCAGCAGGGGGCAGGGGCAACGGGTAGCATTGCCTGCTGCTGCTGTCCACAAGCGCTTCCCGCGCCACCCCACCCATCCTGTCGTGTGCTGTGGGCCCAACCCCCACTGCCCCCCCTGTGCTGACCTGGCGCTTAAGCTCTGCCACGTCACTTGTGTTGAGGTAATCAAGGGGCAGTGGGGTGCATGCCCCGCTGGAGAAGAGCACCACCGACAGGCTGTCGTTTCCGTGCAGCTGGTCGACGATGCCCTGAGGGTGTCGGGAGGAGGGGCGAGGGGAGCAGTTGGCAAGACAGAAGATGCGGTCAGGGCGGATAAGTGTGTCCAGGCAACGAGAGTGGAGATGGCTGCATGGATGCAGTTCCAAACACTAGTGGACTGTGAATTCCCTGCAAAGAAGGCAGCCGCCTGCACCAGGCACCAGACGCAGGCTGACGCATCACCTTCCCTGCCCCCCCACCCCCCAGTGTCCCCCTCACCTGCAGCACTTCCTTGGCCACATCCAGCTTGGTCTTGGCGGCCTCTGAACGGAGGAGGGGGCAGGCCATGGGGGAGGGGGCAAACGAAGATTGCATAGGGGAAGGATGCACTGGTGCACACTACCTGGGCGCGTGGGAGACGCCCCTCTCCTGCAACACACTGCAAGCGCGGTGGACGCCTGCCCAATTGGGGCCACCTCGTGCCCACCCGCCCGCCCCACCTTCCCCCTTCAGCTGCTCCTGCTTGCCCGTCACGGAATCGTAATAGTACTGATTGAACGGGGAGTCTGCGGGAGGGAGGGCAAGTGTGGAGCATGTGCAGAACCTTACAGAAACGGCGGGTGGCCAGCGGCACCAACCTGCAGTGGCACTGGCTGCTGGATACATCATCACCCACACCTCCCTCCTCCCCACCCATGCACGCCCCACCCACCCATGCTGCCGCTGACGTCCAGCACCACCACCAGGTTGAGCTGCTTGCGCTGGAAGGAGGAGGCCTGGATGCCTGCAGCAACAGACCCAGGGGGGCGCGAGGGGCAGGGGATGGAGGGTGGGTAGGAGGAACTGCAAGGCTGGCATACATACGCAGAAACCGGCAGCTGGGCATGCGTTCTGCAACCCCTGTGCCACCGCCCAACGGTGCTGCACCCGGATGAAGCAACCGCAATCGGCATTCAGAAGCCAACTACAAGCAAGCTTGCCTGAGTCGAGGCCCACTGCCATGTACAGCTCTGATGCGTTGGCGCCCTCCCCCGACTCCAGCAGCGGGTCGGGGGACACACCCAGGGAGTAGAGCGGGCAGAAGAGGTCGCGGCAGGGCTCGCCGCCGGGGCTTCGCAGGGAAAGGGTGAAGGGGCGGGCAGGGACAGGTCACGAACAGAGCGGGGAGCGGAGGGCTGGGAGTCAGTCGGCAATCGAGTGGGACTGTGAAGAGACAGGCCAGCTGGTAGGCCGGGAAGGGACAGGCAATGGGGGGGAAGGAGGCGGGGCGGGTGGGCCCACCTTGCCTGCCCTCCTTCCCTCCCCACCCCACCTGCTGGTGTCGAACATGTAGTCCTTGACGATGCCGGTGAAGCTGACGTCGGTGGGAAGGGGCAGGTACCCCTGCAACGGGTGGCAGCGGGTGGAAGGCAGGGTTGTGCAGAGCAAGTTGCGGCTGCACTGCCCACCCATCATCCGGCGACGCACGCGCTTTCTGCAGCTGCACGTATCATCAACTGATGCCGCCCGTTCCGGTTGCCAGCGGAGGCGGGCCCGGGCAGGGGGGCCCACACCTCCGCTGGTTGCGTCAACCCACGCCCAAGGGCGTACTCTTCTTCAACTGATGCCGCCCGCCTCACCGACCTGCTTCAAATTCTCGCGGAAGTTTTCGACGTCTTGCGCGCCGCCTGCAGGGGGCAAGGGTGAGGGGCACGCCTGAGGGATGAGCCTGGAGGGAGGTGAGGTGAGCTGAGGAGGGAGTGCAGGCTGTACATCATGTACAGCCTGCACTCCTGCAGGAGGGAGTATGTACTATGATAGTACATACTCCCTCCTACATAGTACAGCCTACAGTCGGCGCAACGCAAGCAGCAACCCAGGCACTGATGAACGTTCCTTCCCTACTGACCTGTGCGGAAGCCCAGTGTGCCTTCAGCGGCATCACTGGCGGCGGGTGCAGCTTGGGCTGCCGCAGAACGGGCGCCAGCGGGCGCGGCGGCAGCCGCGGATGCTGTCGCCGGGGCCGCTATGGCCATAGCCACCTGGGCCCCTGCACTTCCACCCCCACCCCCTGCGGCAGCCGTAGCAGGGTAGGACGACGGTGGGCCATAATAGCCGCCTCCGCCTGCAGAGGACATTGAAATGTTGTGGCCCAGGCCCTGGAAGGTATGCACTGGAACAGAGTGCCCCACTGCCCAGCCGCCGAGCAACCCCGTCCGCGCCGCCGCCAGCGCGCCCCCTCACCTCCGCCTAGATCCGAGGGGCAGTTGGCTCCCTCGTAGTTCCACTTGGTCGCGTTCTTGTTGCCGCCCTCGTCTTGCAGGAGCAGGCGCGCGTGCGCTCCCGAGCAGGTCGCGAGGGCCGCGCAGGCCGTGGCCGCGAGCCACAGCGCCCTGTGCCTTAACATTACGTTATTCAGGACGAGCAGTGGTGTCGAACGAGGATCGCTCATGCCGTGGGGACTGACGCGTTTACAGGCAGGAGGAAGGTTGCTGCTGCTGTGCCTGCTCCCCTCCCCGGACCTGGCTATCACTTTTGTATGGATCTTGCAGCGAGGTTCTGTGCATGGCTCAAGGTCAGTATGAAAGAGCAGTGGCTGGCTGGTCGAGAGCAGAGCAGGAGGTTCATGGGTTGATCAGACAGCAGCGCTGAGGGCCGCATGCAGATACTATACAAGCAAAGTAGTCGTTTGGTCAGGCAGTCGAGTCGGTTAGCGAATGTCCCTAAACATGAGTAAAGCAGGCATGTGCAGTGCAGTGCAAAGAAAGGGTTGTATGTGCTGATGAGAGAAAGAACCAGAAGAGGCCAGGGAGGGCAGAGCGTGCAAGGCAAGCAGCGGTTGCGCCACCTCATGCCCTAGCGCGTTTCAGCGCCGATTTCACTGGCTTGCTCTTCCCTGCTGCTGCTGCGGTGGCGGTGGCTTTGCCCTTGGCACCTGCTGCCTTGCCGCCACCACCTCGTCCTGCTGCATTGCCCGCCGCCCGGTTCTCCTGGCCGGGAGACGTGTGCTGCTGCTTCTGCTGCGTGCCCTTCTTGGGCTGCTGCTGCTGCTGCTTCTGTGCCTGAGCCTTTGCCTTGGGCACCGGCTGCTGCTGCTGCTGCTCCTCCTCCTCTTCTTCATCCTCCGTGTCTGCCCTCAGCGCTGCCGCCGGCGCCACCGCCGCACTACCGCCCCGTCGCTGCTGCTGTGCCTGCTGCTGCTGCTGTGCCTTCCGAGGTGGCAGCGGTTTCTCCGACTTTTGGCTGCTCCCTGCTGCCTCCTCCTCCTCCCCTGCCTCCCCGTCAGACGAATCATCCCGCAGCTTGCCTTCCGCTTCTGCCTTAGCACCCCGCCGCGGCTGCTGCCTGCTTGGCGTGCCTGCCGCGGGCTTCGGGCGTGCCGCTGGAGCGCGCTTGGAACCGCCCCCTGTGCCTGCCTTCTTGGTGCGGGGGCCCAGGGCCTGCTCCTCCTCAGCCTCTTCTGATGCTGCCGTGCCGCCCATGCTCTCCGCCCCGCTGCTATCTGCGGCAGGTCCCGCAGCACCCCGCTGCCCCCGCACCCGCCCGAGCTTGCCGCTGCCGCCGAGCTGCTCCTGCCCGCCTTCTGAGCCCTCCGCTTCAGGGGCGGGAGTGCCCCCCACAGACTCGTCGTCTGCACCAGAGAGACAGACACGATAGTTTGGGAGCAGGAAGGCGACCACGCAGGCAAGCTGCCATGTGCAACCCCTGCAGCAGCAGCTGTTGAGAGCTCAGGTTCAGACTCAGCTGCTCCTCCCAGCTCGTTTCAAAACTTGCATCCCCTCCAACCCAAACACTGCTCTCCCGCCTGCCTACCTGATGCCTCTGCTGTATCCTCCCGCTCTGCCGCGGCTTCCGCCGCTGCTGCCACCTTGCGCCGCTTGGCGGCCTGCTGCTTCTGCGCCGGCCTGGCGCGCCCGCGGCTGCCGCCCTTGGCGGCGGGTCCTGGCAGGCCGGGCATCAGCAGCCTGCAGGTTGGCACGTTGGCAGGTGCAATAGTGAGCAGGTCCACATGTTCTTGACTAGTAGACAGCAGCAGCGTGAGGGCGGCGCCCATGGCGACAACAAGCGGAGTCTCTGCTCCAGAACAGAGACACTCCCTTTGGTCCATGCCTGCTTGACAGCCCAGCCCCAGCTGGCCCGCAATGAGCTGGAACACAACAGCTTGCCATGCCAGCAACCCCTGCCACAAGACCCACCCCCCACCCTGCTGACCTGCGCAGGAAGAGGTCGTCCTGGTAGAGGCTCGGTGTGAAGTAGCGTGCGTCTGGCAGGTCGCTGCCGTCCACCTTCTTGCCTGCACCGCGGGGGAGGGGAGGGGCAACAGCCCAGCTCAGTGAGGTGGTGTGCACGTGAGGGGCGTGTGGCGTGTGTAAAAGGCAGCGAGGCTCAAACAGCGGGTTGCTGCGCCCCTTATGAGGCACCAAAGCGGGCTGCTGTACTACTCACACCAGCCGGCTCTGCACCCCGCGGCAGCCAGCCACCCTGGCCTTTCTAACCCCTCTCCAATTCCCTGCCCATTCACTGTGTCGGGCTTCAGCGAAGCATACACAACCACCCACCCCACCCTCCAGCCCTTCTCGCATGCCCTGCCCCTCCCACTCACTGTACTGCGTCAGGTTGGCGGCGAAGCACATGCGCGGCAGCATGACCTGCCCCGGGAAGCGCCCCGGCTCCTGCGGCTTGCCCTTGGTCAGGCGCAGCGCCACCTGGCGCACCAGCACCATCGCCAGGTCACACAGCTGGTGGGCCTCCTGCAGGTGCATGCAAAAGGGGAGCAGATGGTTCGATCTGAGCGAAGGAGACACAGGGCGGCAGGCGGGTTGATGCAACGGCACCACGGGCAGGTCCACGCAGCTGGTGGGCTTCCAGCTTGGAGGGGTGACAGTGCAGCAAAGGGGGGAGAATGTGCTGAGGAGTGTGGACAGGAGCGGAGGCCACTAACAATCCATCTCTTGGACCTCAATGCCCAACACTCCCTCCTTGTGAGATGCCCCCAAACCCGAGCTCCCAGCCCTGAGCTGCCCCTTAACAAGCTCCCTCGCTGTACTTTCCACCCTACCAGCTGTTACTCACCTCTGTGCGGGGCTCCTCAGAAGCATCGTCGCAGAACTTGAGCGTGCGCAGCAGCTTGAGGGTGGCGGGCAGCATGCGTGCCACCTCAGCAGGGTTGGTGGCCTGGTCAGATGGCACCACCAGCACCTCCAAAGCAAACTGTGGGCAGAGGGCAGGCAGGTTGTGTGTACATGTGGTACATCTGGTCGAAGTGCGACTGTTAACAGCAGGTTGCTGGCCTGCTCGGGGATGCACCACCAGCAACTCGAGAGCACTGGGAGAAAGAAGTGGGTGCGACGCGTGGCATGTGCAAGGAGCGCAACCGGGGTGGCGAGTGCCCAGGGACTTCAGGCAAGCAGCCCTGCTCCTGCCACCCCAGCCCTCAAACCTTGCAAGCCCCTTGCAATTCCCGGCCCCGGCGCCTCCCCACCAACCCACAGCGGCTATAGACCACACACCCACAGCCCTGCACCGCTCCTCAGTCCGCAGCAGTGCCCACCCCCCACCTGCAGCATGCCCAGGAAGGGTGTGAAGGGGGTGCCGCCACCGTACACCTCCTCCTGCTCCTCGGGGTCCATCTGGTCAAACTCTTCAAGAGACTGCGGGCATTTGATGGAAGGGCAGATGAAGGGGCAGAGCACTTTTGGTACAACAAGACGGCCGGCAGGGCGGGCATTACGCGCATGCCAAGAATGTAAGGCATGCGGGCAAACGCACCTCTTGGGCGGGGTAGTCGGGGTGGTGGGCCAGCAGGAAGATGAGGAAGGGCAGCGTGAACTCGGGCATCTCCTGGAGCAGCGCGCCGCCGCCGCCGCCGGCGGCCGCCGTAGCCGCCGACAGACGCGCCACCGCGGCCCTGCAGGGGGGGCATGGTTGTGCACGGGGTGAGCGCTGCTTGTTTGGTGCAAAAGAAGGGATGGAGCAAGGTGCCTCTGGAAAACCCTGAGCTGTGTGCTGCATTCTTACGGATCCTGTGCCACAACCCCCGACCCCACCCACCTGCGCGTCAGCACGTACTTGGCACTGCAGGCAGCACAGCGGTGTGGAGTAGCTGCAGTCCTGCCACACAGCTGCTTCCCTCAACCACACCAAATCACCACCCACCTGCGTGCCAGCACATAGTCACGCAGCGCACGCAGCGCAGCGGTGCGGTTGCGGTCCTCAGGGTCGATTGCCATCAGCGCCAGCATGGCAGCATACTTGGCCGCCCGCTGGGCCTGCCGGGGAGGGAGAGGAGGAAGGGGAACCGGAGTCAATGCAAACTGGATGACCTGAAAGACGAGTGGAGTGCTGCGTGCTGCCACAGTGCTTTGCAAGCTCTTGCGTGCCCTTGTGCCAGCCCGCCACCTCACCCTCATGCCCGGCCCCACTGGCCTGATCCCCTCACACCAACCAATCAACCACCCTGCACCCACCCACCGAGCTGCGGGACGTGAGCCAGGCCACCGCACGTGCCAGTTTGACGGTCATTGCCCGCCGGGTGTCCACCAGCGGCTCCTGGAAAGTGAGCGCCAGGTTGGCGTACAGGCTGGCGGGCATGGCGGTGTCGTGGCTGCGCACCAGGCGCAGCAGGCCGCACACCGCAGAGTAGCGCACCCAGGCCGCGTCTGCGGGGCAGGGGATTGATGGAAGGGGTGCAGCTTGAGTGGCGGTGGGGAGCAGCCTGTACCTGCACTTGGCGCGCAGCGGTGCAGTTGCTGTGACACACAAGGATTCGAAACAGCAGCCCATGGCACTGTTTTTCAGCCCCGCGGGCTTCCCTACCTGTGCAGTCCATCTCCTCGCCCTCTGCCTCTGCCTCCTCCTCCTCCTCGCTGCCGCTGCTGCCGCCCTCCACACGCCGCCGCTTGGCGCGCTGTCCGCCCCGCTGCTCCGCCTGCTCGGCGTCCCCAGAGCGCGGGAACCTGCGACAAGCAGCCGAATGGGAAGAGCAACAGGACCAGAAAGCGAGATAGTGAGAGCAGGACCAAGCGAGCAGGGTGCAGAACCAAGTGGCCATTCACCCCTGCCTTCATACGTTAGTCCAGCTCGGCCCAGCACTCACACAAGGTCGAAGGGCTGGAACTGCTCTGCCACCGCATCCGTGTCCAGCAGCGGCTCCAGCAGCCCCCACACCAGCTGCGCCCGCTCAGTCATCGCCTGCACGCGGCATGGGTGCAGACAGGGTGAGCACCAGAGTGCACCGCGGCAGGGCAGTGGTGGAGGCAAGTGCTGCTGGGAAGCGCAAGCATGCCGCCCCACTGAATTACAACCTCACCCCGGCACCTGCACAACCTTCCATCTACACCTCCGCTGAAGCTCCCTGCCACTGAATTACAACCTCGCCCCGGCACCTGCACAACCTTCCATCTACACCTCCGCTGAAGCTCCCTGCCAGTCCTCTTTCCTTCTCTCCCTTCTGATCTGCCTGCCCCCACCTGCGAGATCTTGGCCCTCGGGTTCTCCGGCACTAGCGCCTGGCACAGCGTGCGCAGCGCGGCCGTCTTGATGGCCGTGACCGGCGAGGGGTGCCGCCACTTGCGCCCTGTCTTGGCTGCGTCCACCGCCACCAGAGGCTTGCCCCTGCAGCATAAGGCCAGGGGGCAACTTGTGAGCATGTGGAAGAGCGTCTGAACAGTTGGTGGAGTGCTATGCACCCCACTACACATAGCCACCCCCAGTGTGCTATGCACAGAGTGCCCCACGTGTCTGTCTTTACACCGGACCTTGCTTGCCGCATGCACCCTGCAAGAGACTACCACCGTCCAGCCGCCCTTGCCCAGGCGTTGCCCAAGCGCTGCGCTCCCTTCCCAGCATGGATGTATGCCCCTCACGTGCTCAGGTCGGCATCCATCAGGTCCCCAATCACAAAGTCCAGCACATCGTCGGCCACCCGCTCAAACACGTCGGGCAGCAGGCGCCCCAGCATGGACAGGCCCTTGAGCGCGGCCAGCAGGCGCACGTGCGATCTGAGCGTGGCGGGCGCCTGCAGTGAGGAGGGTGCGTGTGGCGGGACACAGAGTGTTGAAACACCTCGCTTCGCTGCTCCCAGCTTGAAAAGAAACACACTACATCCAAGCCTGCCTGCCGACACCCCACTTTGAGTGCATTCTCTCCCCTACTCATCAACACGCCCATCAACTCCCCGCACCCACCTTGAGCTGCTCCACCAGCTGGTCAGCCAGGCGCGACGCTGCCGGCACTGCCCGCTCTGGCCCCAGCACCGCCACCAGCGCCTTGACTGCTGCCTTGACGTCGGCAGGGCTGCCCTCGCTGCACATGTCTGTCAGCTTGTCCACCAGCTGCAGAGGGGCACAGGCAAGCACGCAGACGGGCAGGCACGCAGGCAGCTGTGAAACGAGCGCAGAAACAAGGAGAGTGTTCCATCAAGAGACGCCAGCGCAGCCTGTCTTTTCGCACAGCTCACATCGCGCGCCACCATGTCAGCCTGCCCAGTACTGTTTAACCACACCCTGTCCTCCACACTCACCGCCTCCGGCAGTTGGAGCTTGGTGCAGGCGGCGT
Source organism: Micractinium sp. NFX-FRZ (assembly GCA_029339195.1). NCBI lineage: Eukaryota > Viridiplantae > Chlorophyta > Trebouxiophyceae > Chlorellales > Chlorellaceae > Micractinium > Micractinium sp. NFX-FRZ. The sequence goes on from JAPTJF010000184.1 coordinate 40,669, forward strand.
GGGCCAGCATGGGCCGCGCAGCCCGCGCCAGCACCTTGGCTGCACAGCCCGCCAGGAGCGGGTCGTCGGCATCAAACATCTGCATCACTTGGTCCAGGCTCTGCAGCACAGGGCAGACAAGCAGGGCGTAACACAGCAGGGCGCAGCAGCAAGCGCCGATCAGGCCAGTTGCGGAGCGCGCAGGAACAGCTGTACCAAGAGCACAAGACCACAGGGAGAAGCAGACTATAGAGGGCCGGCAGCTGGGGCTAGCAGCGCAGCAGGGAGGAGGACTCCCAGCCTACCTGTGCCAGCAGCTGCGGTGCTGAGGTGGCGACATCCACCAACAGATGCTGGGCTGCACACCACGGTCAGGCAGGGCAACAAGAGTGTGAGAAAGTGTGAGCAGCTCAGCAGTAGGTGGGAGGTGCAGCCTGCGTGCACAGGCCTCCTAATTGCACGGCGCCTCAGCATGCGGCTGCCTCAGCCCCCAACATCGCTGCTACGGCTGACCCTCGGCCAGGCAGCCGGCCGCACCTTCTTCGTGCTGCCCCGCTGCCTCCATGGCCGCATGCAAAACCTCGGGCGCCAGCAGGCTGGGAGTCAGGCGTGCCACCAGCGCCCGCATCAGGTCGGCAATTGGGCCCTTTGAGCCCACTCGCTGCATCACGTCCTTGCCGGCTGCACCACAAGCAGGTGCCAGGGGAGGCGGTGAAAGCCAGGCAACGCGGGCGAGCTGTGAGTGCACAGGTCAAGGACACAAGGGCATGCTGAGCAAGTATTGTTCAGGCCAGGCAGGCAGGCAGGCCCTCCACAGCAGCAAAACAAACAGCAGCATCCCAAGGAGCAGGCAAAAGCGCCACCCCCAAGCCTGCACACACCTGCAACAGCGTCTTTGTAGGTGCAGCCGTAGGCGGCCAGGGTGGCCAGCCCCCTGAAGATGTGGTTGTCCTTGGCCTCCAGCAGCTTTTGAAGGCCTGCAGGAACGAGGCAGGCAGGGCAGCAGGAGGGCAAAGAGCAACGTGCGTTGTGGGAGCCCGCAAAAGGGAGCCAGGTGCACTGCTTGACATGACTCAGGCAAGGGCCTGGCGCTACAGAGGAGCAGCAGCAGCAGCAAGCCGCGGCAGCAGCGCGACTGGCTCGTAGACAGGGGGAGACGGGCATCGTACACTGGGGCACGTCAGGTGGGCCAGTGCAGTGCAACGCCGCAGCCTACCTTCCTCCGGTCGATTCACATCCTTGAGCACCGCCGCCAGCTCATGCACCAGCGCCTGCAGCCGCGCCTCTGGGTCCTTGGCCTGCCCGCCGCCTCCGCCGCCAGCTGTTAGCATGGAGCCAGACGCTGCCGCCGCTGCGCCTGCTCCCATCGAGCTGGCTGCCCCTGCCACGCTGGATGTGCGGTGTTCCTTGGCTGCGGTGCGCAGCGCCAGCAGCGTCTGCACCTGGCGCTGAAAGCCGGCCTTGCCCTGAAGCACCTTGGCCAGCACGGGGCGCGAGTCCTCGCCTGCGGCCGGGCGGGGGGCACGGGCGGAGAAGGACACAGGCGAGGTGAGGCTAGAGTGGTGGTGGTAGTCAGGTGCACAGCCACAACGCCAGGCAGGCGACCGCACACAGAGCCGGCAAATCGGCGCTCCAGAAAGCAGCATTGCTGTGTGCCTGTCACCCCCGCCTCACCGGCGCGAGTCCACAGCGCAGCCCACCAGCGCGCCACCTCAGCGGGCGGCAGCTTGGGGGGAAACACGCCTGCCCGGAAGACCGTGTCAAACACAAAGGCTCCTAGGTCGGAGTCCCGGACTGCCAGGTTGCAGACCACAAGAGGGATGCCGAGGATGGTGCCCAGGGGAGGCGCGTGTGCCTCGTTCTCAGACGCCAGCAGCACCCAGGCACGCATGAGGGAGACCATGTGGCTGGCTGCCTCACGCCGTACCGCCGGCTTCTTGTCGCGCAGCCGCGAGGACAGGCAGGACAGCACGGTGCCGCGCCCCTCGGTGTTCTGGCTGGTCGCCAGCTCCGGGTGCTCCTGCAGCAGCGAGCACACCGCCGGCACCGCCGCCCGCCGCACCGACTCGTCGACGTCGTAGAGACGCCCCACTGCCATGCGCACCACTGCTGCCACGCGGGCGGGGTTGTTGGCGCACGCCTGCACCAGCGGCAGCGCGTACTGCAGCACCTTGCGCCGCAGCTCCGCCTGGCGGGAGGCAGGACAAGCAGGGGGGGAAGTGTGAGGGGGGCTGTTTTAGTAGATGAGCGGCACAGGCGAGGCGGCAGCCTGAAGGGCAACCTGCTGTCCCAGCCAAGCTGCTTCTGTTTGTGCATGCCGCAGTCCACATGCCTGCCGGCCAACTGCCTCTCACCCCTCTGCCCCATCCCGCCCCTCCGCCACGTTTCCTGCCATCTCCACAGATCAACTACACCCCCCCTGCCCCCTGCCGCTCCCTGCCAACCATGCATCCACCCACCTCCTTGTCGCATGCCCGCCCAAGGAGCGCGTCCAGCAGCGCCGGGTACTCCTCTATGATGCCCGTCCCGCTGGGGTGCTGCGTGAACAGGCGCGCCACCAGGTCCACCGCCGCACCCCGCCGGCTGTCCTCCATCTCCGCATCCAGCTCCTCACGCAGCAGCGGCATCAGCGGCAGCAGCGTCTGGGGCAGCGTCTCGTGCAGCTGCAAGGGGGTGGTTGGAGGGGCAGGGCTTGGGGGTGCGTGAACACAGCAGACATCAGGGGATGAAAGAGGGAGGCGCTACTGAGGGTGCATCGAGCTCATGCATGCGCCATGCTCTGTCTCATCCCACGCTGCCGTCCCGTTCCATGTACACTCTCCGGCCTGCAACCCTTCTTTCAGCGGTTTCCGACCCACCCACCGCGTAGAAGAGCGAGTGGTAGTCACCCTTGAGCTCGCTGTCGGTGCGGCCGCCCAGCAGCAGCGCGGTCAGGAACTTCTGCAGGTACGGCTGGACCTGCAGGGTGCAAGCGGGGGAAGGTTCCATGGTAAGGAAGGGGCGAGGAGGTCCTTTGTACACAGCAGTACAGCAACATCTGGAGCTCCTGCAGGTAAGCTGGACCTGCGGAGCGGATACGGTAGACAGAGGTGGGGCAAAGCCAGCACCCATGTCGAGAAGAACGACACATGCGGCGGCGGAAACATGCTGCACTGCACACCCCTGCTGCCCCGAAACCCGCCTCTCCTGCACCCACCCACCGTGGTCTCGGTGCGCTGCAGCAGCGCCGCCGCCAGCCCGTACCCCGCAGGCGACTGCGCCCGGTGTGCCGGCAGCAGCCGGGAGAGCAGCACGTCCAGCTGTGCCTGGGGCAGGTCGTCTGCCTCCTCTATCAAGCAGCGCAGCAGCTCCAGCACTGTCCCCTTCAGCACTTCTGCATTCTCCTCACTGCAGGCAGGCAGGCAGGCGGCAGCGGCATCGATGTCGATTCAGGCCGCCTTGTTTTCGCCCATGCACGCCGTGCCCTGCTGATCCGGCAATGGGGGGCTTTGCCAGACAGCCTTGCAGCAAGCCAAGCAGCGAGTGCTATCAGCACCCATGTAGCCGGCATCAAGGGCAGCAGGCCACAGCAGCACCGTCGGCAGCAGCCAGCAGCCAACACCCAGCAGCAGCACAGCTGGGCCGGCACTGCGCCCCGCTCACTTGACCACATCCATCAGCGTTGTGAACAGCTCCACCACCAGCTCCTCCCACTTTGGCAGGTCCAGGATGAGCAGCGAGCACTTGATCTGCGTGGGTAACACACAACACAACACAAAGGCATGGCCACTTCCATGTGTGTGTGAGCGGGAGGGCCGCGACGATACAGCGGGGGCAAGGACGCACCGTAGCAAGCTTGCAGCCCGCCTGCCTCTTCCTGCATGCGCTGCAGCGCCCACTTGCGTGCATGCACACAGCCTCTGCGGCGGTCTCACACAGCAGCTGTGGCCCACTAGGCCAAGCGCTAGCACCCACCTGGCTGACTTCCTCCAGAATGGACAGGCACAGCTGGAAGTGCGGCGAGGCGGGGTCCTCCAGCTCAGCGTACACACTGTTCAGCAGCTCAAAGATGCTCTGCAGCACACGTGGGTGCAGCACCCAGCGATGCGAGGGCAATGCTCTGGGCAGCACAGTGCGGCCGGGGCATGGGGAAGGCAACTCAAGCCAAGGTGCGTGGCCGCGGAACAGGGGGAGGGCGGAAACGAAACAGGCAGGCAACACAGCGCACCTGCAGCTGGTCGTCTGTGTAGGGCGTCTCGGGCGCATTCAGCCGTAGGATGTGCGTCAGACAGAGCGCGGCATAGAGGCGCACCTCCTGCAAGGGGCAGCAGGCAGGGCTTTGCGTGGCAGGTCTGAAGGTGCGTGCCCAAAACGGTGCTTTGTCCGCCCGCCGCCAGCCGCCGCGCACCTCGTCTCGTCAGGCCCTCCCGCCCCCCAGCCGCACCTTGTCCTTGTGCCCCAGCAGCTCGGGTCGCCCCAGCGCCTTGGCTAGGTCCCGGGAAGCGAGCTTGGCGCTCTCGGAGCTCTGGGCCGCCTCGGCAAGGTGTTCTCCAGCTGCCTGCAGGGCACATGGCGGCGTGTGATCACAAGTTTTGCCAGTCCACGCCCCTCCCACCCGCCCCCGGGCCGCTCCGCTCACCTTGAGGGTCCTCAAGAGCTGGTCCTTGCCCAGTTTGGGCGCCAGCAGCGCCTTGCCGGCCCGCTCCAGCGCCTCATGCCCCTCATCATCCGCCTCAAAGTCCCAAGAGGCCCTGGTGCGCCCCATTCTTGCGCTGCCGCACCACTCCTGCTATTCGAGTGCTGACAGCCGCGGGCAGCTCGGAGCGCGATCGCTCATAGCCGGGGGTTGGTGGAGTGCGAATGTGAGGGTTGGCGGGTCTCAGGGCCTCAGAGGGCGGCGAGGGAGCGCTGCCACCTCGGCACCTTTCTTTTGTGAAAAAGCCGCCCAATTCTGGCCCGCTAGCGCTACAGTGCATCATTACGTGCTCCTCCATTGAGGCGGCCGGCCAGAATGGCGCGGGGAGACGAGAGCGACTTTGCTGAAGAGGAGTACGTGGAGTCGGAGGTGCGTGGCGCGATGCGACAGTGTGCAATCATCTACAGGCAGCGCCCAAGGGCGGTAGCAGGACGCTGGGGCTCGCCCGATTTCCGCCCGCTGCAGCCCGCTGCTGTGGTGCCGTTTCTGTCATACTGCAGGCCCAGACGACATAATCGTCAATGCCGGACCGTCAGCAGCAGGCCACAGGCGCTGTCAGCGAGGGTGCAGGGTGGTGGCGGGTGGCGGTGCCGCCGCTCACGCTGGCTGGTCTGCTCCTGCCTGGCCCCTGCAGGAAGTGAGCGAGGAGGAGGAGGAGGATGTTGGGCGGCATCGGAAGAAGGAGACCGTCAAGGATAAGAAGAAGAAGAAGCGGGGGAGCGAGGTGAGGAGGGCAGTCCTCGGAACGCTTTGGGGTGTGAGCCGATGCAGCTGTTCACCCCGTGGCTGCCTGCAGGCACTGCTATGCAGCAGGGTCTCAACAGTTGATCAGGAACCCGCTGTGTGCGGCAGCACGTGCAGCAGCTTTTGGACCTAAGGAGCTGTGCTCCTGACACCGTTGTTCACTTGCCTTGTACCCCACGCTGCCGTGCCATGCCAATGACGTAACTGCTCTCTGCTGCCGTGCTGTGGTACTCACACCCCTGCTGTGTTGCTTGCTGCCGCCTTCCTGCTGGCCGCGCAGGATGAAGACGCCCGCGGTCGCAAGCGGCTGCGGGCCTCTGCATTCATTGATGATATCGCAGGTGTGCATGCTGTGCTCGTGCCTGGATTGCCTGCTGCCTGACCTACTGGGCGGTGGAGTGGCAGGGCAGGTGCCCGGGACGGGATGCACAGAAACCAGTGGTTGTTGATCGCCGCTGTCTGCCGTGCCTGCTGTGCTGCAGAGGTGGACGATGACGAGGATGAGGACGAGTATGAGGTGCGGCTTCCTGGCAGCTGCCGAAGCTGCTGCAACCCCTTGCTCCTCTTGCTGCCGCTGCTACTGCCCTACCTGTCTGACAGCCAGCTGGCCAGGAGCGGGGGGCTGTCATTGCGCAGGAGCAGCAGACGGTACGCCTGTATCACGCTTGGGTGCTGCCCCGGTGCCCCTCACCTTGCGCTGATGGGCCTTCCGTGCCTGCCCCATCCGTCTCCTTGCTCTTGTGCAACCAACACGTGTGCACGACATCAACCGCTGCCCTGCAGGAGGAGGGCATGGAGGATTTGATTGACGACGCGGGGGAGGACGTGGTGAGCGCCTCGGAGATGGTCAAGATGCGGCAGGAGATGCGGGAGGCTGAGCTGGCGGCGGCGCGCGACAGCGAGCCCAACCCGGAGGAGCTGGAGAAGTACATCAAGGAGCGGTTCGGGGGGCGCAGGTGAGGGGGCAGTGTCAAGAAGTGTGGTAGAATATTTGGACAGGATGCGGGGCTTGCGGGTGAAGGTGAGGGTGGAGGCGCTGGAGGGACGAAAGCATGTACATGGAGCGGGTTTGGGGGCGCAGGCGAACAGGCAGTAAGGGCGGGGGGCGTTGTGTTGGTTACGGCACCCCGGCTCCTAGTACCTTGCCGCATCTCTTGAATGCACTTGCTGCTGGCTACGAGGGCTGCTGGTCACATTCAGCAGCACTCGCAGCATGCTATTTGCCTGCAGCACTGCCGATGGCCTGGCCGCCCCTCCTGCACCTCCCCTGTGCCTCACCGGGCCGCCTCCCTGCGCCCTCCCGCCCATGCCTCGCCCACCTGCAGCTATGCGCAGCACTATGGTACCGCCGACGACGAGGTGGAGAACAAGGCGGTGGGGCAGCAGGCGCTGATGCCCACCACCTCGGACCCCAAGCTCTGGGTGGTGCGCTGCGGCGAGGGGCAGGAGCGCGAGGCGGTGGTGTGCCTGCTGCAAAAGTGCTACGACCTGGCAAAGCGAGGCACCCCGCTGCTCATCAAGGCCGTCTTCTGCCAGGACCACCTCAAGGTGCGGTGGGGGGTGGTGGGGCGGGCAGGGTGGGTTGCTGGGGCTGCTGTTGGGGTGCTGGCAGGGTGGGTGAGGGTGTTGTTGGGCTGCTGGCATGAGGGTGGGCATGGGTGTGGTGGGGGCCAGGCGGGGTGGGTTGCTGGGGTTGTTGTTAGGCTGCTGGCAGGGTGGGCTTGATGATGGTCACAGGTTGGGGAGCTGGGAGCTGGGGAGGAGGATGGATAGATGGCGTCACGTGGTGGGGGCGTGCATGAGGCGCCGCCTTGTGCGGGGCGCACGTGAAGGGGGCGCTGCTACGCCACCACCACACCCCCTGCCGCCTTGCACCCCTCCCCCTGCTGAGCACCACCACACGCGGCCCGTGGGCCCTGCTAGTGCAGGGCTACATCTATGTGGAAGCGCACAAGGAGGCGCACGTGAAGGAGGCGCTGCGTGGGCTGCGCATGATTTACGGCTCCAAGCCCCCCATGCTGGTGCCGTTGAAGGAGATGGTGGACGCGATCCGGGTGGTGCGGGGCGCCGAGAAGAACATCGGTGAGAGGAAGAGGTGTTGTGGCCACAACAGTGGGGAGCAAGTGATGGAGCTGGGGGTGGTGGGGTGTGGGGCTGGAGGGCTGTACCTGAAAGTTGAGGTGGTGGACGCTCTCCAGGGGGTGCAGGGATCATAGCAGAGCACGGGTGAGCATTACGGGAGGAGATGTAGAGTTACGAAACACACACAACACGGTGTATGCTGCAGGCAGCTGGGGTACCTGCCTCTGATGCCCCTCCCGCCTGGCTTGCATCATCTGCCCACCTTGCTCCCACTTCCATCTGCTCCTGCTACCCCTGCTCTCCCCTCTCCACCATCAAGGCTGGCTCCTGAGCATGCATCGAGAAGGGGTGCAGCAAGAAGGGGTCCTCTAGCCAGCCAGCCACACCCACCCTAACCTTGCCGCTGCCCTGCCCCTGCGGTGCCCCGTGGTCTCCCTGCAGAGGCTGGCTCCTGGGTGCGCATCAAGAACGGTCTGTACAAGGGGGACCTGGCCAAGGTCATCGACACAGATCCGTCAACACAGGTGGGCGGGCGCGGGGCAACTAGTGTGGGAGCAGGGGGCGCCCGGCTGCCCTGCCTGCCCTGCCTGCCTACCATGCCTGCACATCTGGGCTGCTGTATTGTGCTTGCCATGCCAGCCGTGCCCCTGCCTATGCCCCTTGGCGCTTCGCGTCATGCGCAGCGTGGCACCATTGGGGCTATCCCTGCCGTTGACCGGCTCGTTTCCAAGTTCTCCTCTGTCTGATATCCTCTCGTCTGTCGTGGCGCTCCCCTGCCGTGCAGCGCGGCACCATCAAGGTGGTCCCCCGCATCGACTTTGCCGCCATGGCGGCTCGCAAGCCCGAGGACGCGCGCGCCAACTTTGGGAAGCAGCCCAAGGTCAAGCCGCCTGCGCGCCCCTTCAACCCCGACGAGGTGGGGCCTTGACGAGATGGAAGATGTGGGGTGGGCGGATGCGGGGTTTGAGGTGGGGTGGGAGTCACAGCGAGAAGCAGCACCAGGTCCAGCCGGCTTCAGATCAAGCCGCCTTTTCAACCTTCTTGAGATGGTGACCTTTCCTCACCCCATTCCTACCTAACTGCCATCCCACCTCACCACTCCACCACCACGCCCCTAACCACCCCCTGCAGGCGCGCGCCCACCGGCTGGACGTGGTGCAGCAGCGCGACCGCTCTACCGGCGACGTGTACCTCATCTTGAACGGCAACAACCGCTTCCTGGAGGGATACCTGGTGAAAACGGTGGCGCTCAAGAGCCTGGACCTGCAGGAGAGCCTGCCCCCGCTGGATGAGCTGCAGAAGTTCAACGCCGCCAGCCAGTCGGACGAGGGCGGCGTGGGGGGCGCGGGGGGCGGCGACCTGGCAGGGCTGGTGCAGGTGAGGCGGGGGGAAGCAGCACTATAGGGGTGGAAGAGGTGGGTGTGGTGAGGTGGGTGGGAGATTGCGAGAAAGGGCACGTCAGGGGCGTGCGGAGGCAGGCCTGCCAGAGGGGCCAAGGGTTGGAGGCGCACGGCAAAGAGCAAAGAACTCGAGAACGGGCACAGAGGGCGCGGGTATTGCTGCTGCACTGCTGGGCTGCAGGACCCCAAGTGTGGGTGTGTGCTGGCTGCCGCAGACAGCTGAGGTAGCACGCCTTGCCCTGCCCCTGCCCGGCCCGCCGCGGCGTGCGTGCAGGCGGAGGCGGGCGCCGACGCGGCCGGCGTCGGCGCTGCTCACAAGTTTGAGAAGGGCGACCGAGTGCTGGTGGCTGACGGTGAGCGAGGGAGGAGGGAGGCTGGGGAGGGTGTTTGCAAGCTGGACGCAACGAGGGCATCAATGTGTTCGCAGGAGGCGGTGTGTGAGGAAGAGCTGAGAGGGGAGCGGAGGACGCCGGAGGGAGCTGCACTTTCAGTGGCATCTGAGAGGGAGCACGGGCTGGTGCAATGGCAGGTCCTTCCCATGCCCGCTGCCACGCCCCACGGCATCGACCTCCTGTCCTCACCTCCACTCCAACCCTGCTATTTCCTGCTCACCCTTGCAGGCGACCTGAAGAACATCAGGGGCCAGGTGCAGCACATCAGCGAGGACGGGGGCGTGATGGTGCTGCCCCAGGACGCCTCGCTGCCCGGCTTCACAGAGGTCATCCGCTTTGAGCCACGAGAGCTGATCAAGTTCTTCGAGGTGCGCTGTGTGCCTGGGTGTCCGGCGGGTTTCCTTATGCCGGGCTGGGGGCTGCTGGGTAGTACTTGGATGATGCCGCTCGATGTGGTGGAGTGGGGAGGGTGTGGGGGCGCAGCAAGGTGAGGCGTGGTGTGGGCTGTGGGAATTGGTCGGGAGGGAGGGCCGTGGTGTGGGCGTGCTCGCGTCTGGGCAGGCGGGCCATGACACAGTACGTCCCAGGGCGCCCTCCTGAACGCATGCTCAGTACCACCCGGCTGGCCCATGCCCCCTGGCCCCTGCATGGCAGCAGGCTGCAGCAGAGTTGTGTTTGGCTCTCTTCCTTCCTGCACCCACCCACGCTCACAACGCCCTCTGCCCCGCCCCTTCTCAACCCAACCACCCCGTGCCGATTCTCTGCAGAGCGGCGAGCACGTCAAGGTTGTGCATGGGCAGCACGAGGGGGAGACGGGCATGGTGGTGCGCGTGGAGGGCCCCGTGTGCTACGTCTTCACCGACGGCACGCAGCAGGAGATCAAGGTGTTTGCGCGCGACCTCACGCTGGCGGTGGCCACGTCATCGGCGGTGGACTCGTGAGCGCCGCTGCGCTGCTGCTGCTCTCTGCTTGCTTCCTGCTTGTACCTGTTTCCCTGCACAGGCGTGGGATGGGGATGAGTGTGCAGCTGACACAAGGGCGCCAGCCGGGCAGTGCCGGGGCAGGGCGAATTTGCCTGGCAGGGCTGGCGGTGGGGCGTGCTGTGCCGCCTTCTTGGCTGCCTGTACTCCTGCCGCATGCCATCTTTGCATATGTGCACGCTCTGCCCTGCGCTCTGCCCTGCGCACAGCTTCAATGGCTACGCTACGCATGACCTGGCTGTGCTTGGCACACAGAGTGCAACCCATACCACAACATTACGTTACATCACCTGCCTCTGCCTTGCTGTGCAGGCTGGGCGGCTACGAGATGCACGACCTGGTTGTGCTGGACAATGCCACGGTGGGGGTGGTCATCAATGTGGAGCAGGACGCGCTGAGGGTGCTCACAAACCAGGTCGGTGGGTGGGCAGAGGAGGAAGGGTGGTGGTTGGGAGGATCTGGGTGGGGTGAAAGAGATGGAGGATTGCACGAGGAGCAGGCCGGGTGCTGAGGGAGCAGGAGGACGCGGGTGGCTGGGTTGGTTAGCACTTGGCGGGTGAGGGGCAGCACGGAAGGAGCACGGTGCAGGGAGCCACATTGTACGGCAACTCCTGCCCCACGCCTCCGCCTGCCCCAGCCCGCCAGCAAGGACTTGGACCCCGGTTGTGCTGCCATGCAGGGCCGCCCCGACAAGCCTGACATCCGCCTCTGCCGCCTGCCCGACATCAAGCGCAAGATGAACAACCGGCGGGCCTCAGTCAAGGATGGCTGTGAGTGGGGCCGGGCGGGCGGGTTCAGGGCAGAGGGGTGGATGCTACTGGCCGTTTCTCAGCAGCAGGCCGCAGGGGCTTTGTTGACTGGGCGGGGCATGCCCTGCCCGCCTGACTGCCAAGCGTGTAATTCCTCACGTCTCACTTGCTCCCACCCTTCCCCCCGGTCTCCTCTTTACGTGTGTGCCAGCCGGCAACGACGTGGGCGTGAACGATGCGGTTGATGTGGTGGACGGCCCCCTCAAGGGGCGCAGCGGCGCGGTCAAGTACATCATGCGCGGCTTCCTGTTCATCCAGACGCGGGAGCTGCAGGAGAACGGCGGGTTCATATGCCTGCAGGCGCGGCACACCAAGGTGCGGCGTCCAGCGGTTGTAGGGTGGTTGCGGGGTGGGGCAGATTGGGGTGTACACAGGGCGGGGGCGCAGGGTGTGCAGCTTACAGTGGGGCGGCGCAGGAGTGCGGGCATTTGGAACCAGGGCCAGGCAGGCTGCCAGGCAGCAGCAAGACAGTGACTGACATGAGCATTTGCTGCTGCTTTGGGGAGGCTCACCCCTGCCCTGCTCACCAACCGCTCTCTGCCCTGGCCAACGTGCCCAACCTCCCTGCCCTGTTGCACTGCCCTGCAGGTACGTGGCGGCAAGACTGCACGGCCAGGCGGCGGCGTGGGCATGACCCCCGGGCGGTCGCCCGCCTATGGCATGCTCGCCTCGCCGCACCCCAGCCGCGGCATGCAGCAGAATGTGCTGGCGTCGCCCAGCCGGCAAGGCGGCGCAGGCGGCTACGGCGGCGGCCCGGGCGGCGGCGGCGGCCAGGGCGGCGGCGGCGTCTACAGCGGCCGTGTGTCCATGCAGCAGGTGCGGAGGGCTGCAGGGAGGGGTTTGGTTTCCCCAGATTCACGGTCATGGAAGCGCCTGGGTGCCCATGCACTGACGCCCTGCCTCCCTGCCTCCTGCCACTGTGTCCGCCATCCTTACTCCCGCCTCTGCCCTGCCTGCCTGGCTTGGTCTCCCACCCACACTCGCCTCCTGCCCTCCCCCTAGCCCTGCCTTCCACTCACCCACCCACACGCTGTGTCCCCACCCGGCCCGCCCGGACGCCTGCCTCAGGTCCGGGCGAGCCGGTCCCAACTGAATCCAATGCGCTGACCATCCCTGCCTTGCCCCCCCTCATCTCTTCAGTATCACGTGCTGGAGGCTAAAGACGGCCGCCATCAAGAGCGAAATCAAGCTGCGCACCAACCTTATGTTCCTCCCTCCCTGCCCTGTGCCCCCCATCTCTCTGCAGGACAAGATGTTGGAGGGCAAGACGATCACAATCAAGAAGGGGCCCTTCCGCGGCATGCGCGGCCGCGTGATGTCGGCCACCGCCACCCACGTGCGGCTGGAGCTGGAGGCGCAGATGAAGACGGTGACCGTGGACAGGTGGGTGGGCGGTAGTGCAGGCTTTCTCTATTTTCATGGCGGCAGGGGTGAGGACGAGCACAGATTGGCATTGGAGCAGGTGGCAGTCGGGAAGGCGATGTTGTTGGACTGGTGGGACTGACTTGCTTGTGGTCAAGGCGGACACGGGAAGGGGATGGCAGCTGGCCAGACGGGCCACCCCGTTGGTTTGGGACCTTCCCCCATCTCATCCCGCTGCCCTGCCCGCCTGCCCACCTGCCCCACCCTTCACAGGTCCCACCTGGCTCTGGAGGACGGCGGGCGCACAGAGGCGGCCCCCCGCCCCGGCTACGGCGGCTACCCCTCTGCCCCCACTCCCATGGCGGCGGGCGGGCGCACGCCCATGCACCCCGGCATCACCGCCACGCCCATGCACTACAGCTCCCACGCCACGCTGCTGCACCCCGGCATGACGCCGGGCAGGGAGGCGCTCACAAAGACGCCGGCGTACGACCCCGCCTGGGCCGCCACGCCCGCACACCCCGGCTTTGGAGGTGGGGCCCCGGGGCTGGGCGGGGGCGGGGCGGAGGACGTGGCACAGTGTGTGCCGATGCAGCATGAAGCGCATGGCTGGCTGGTTGCCTGACCGGGGCCCAAGCTGGGGCCCTGGCTGCATGGGGTGTTGAATGTGTTCACTTGCTGGATTGCTTGCCTTGTTTGAACCGCTCGGGTTGCCTGCTCTGACTGCCTCGCCCTCGCACCATCCACAACACTGCACATGCTCCTTCTGACGCCCGCAGGCGGCGGCGGCTACCCCAACGCCGGCACCCCCGCGTTTGCCGACACCCCCGGCACCGTCAACCCCTCGCCAGCTGGCATGGGCTACGCTGGGCAGTACATGGCCCCTTCGCCCGCTGGCTACGCCCCCTCCCCTGCCGGCTACGCCCCCTCGCCCGCCGGCTACGCAGCGGCAGCGGGCACGCCCGCGGTGGCGGGCACCCCCGGCATGTACCCTCCTGCCAGCACACCCGGCATGTATGCTGCGGCGGGCACGCCAGGGGTGTATGGCAGCGGAGACATGCCGGCGCCCACGCCGGGAGGCGCCGGGCAGTACGGCGCCGGCAGCAGCAGCCGCGGCGTGGACTACTCGTGCTGGGTGGACGTGGAGGTGATGCTGCCGGGCGGCGAGCGCGGCGCCGTGCGCAGCGTGGAGGGCGCGACCGCCACGGTGGCGGTGGGCCGGGAGGAGGGCGGCGACGGCGGCGGCGGCGGCACGCAGCGCTGGTCCTACCCGCCCGACGCGCCCACACGCGCTGTGCCGGTGGGGGACATGCAGCTTGTGGCGCCTGACCGCAAGGACTCGATCAGGATTGTGGCTGGGGAGCTGGAGGGGCAGTATGGCGAGCTCGTGGGGACAGATGGCGGAGACGGCATTGTGAAGCTGGCAAACGACATCAAGATCTACCAGCTTGCCAACATTGGCAGGCTGGCGGTGCAGCCGGCGGCAGGCGGAGCGGGGGCGCCGCCCCCGCCGCCTCCGCCGGCATAGCCACACCACGTGCGTGCCCGCACGCACGGGGAGCGTATGCGTCCTGTTCCCCCTCTCCCCACGCTTGCTTGCTTTGCTTGCCCGCTTGCCGCTGTGCTCTTGCCTCCCTTTGCTCCCCTCTCTGCTGTTGAAGCTAGCAACCGTGCGCCTGCGCTCTGCTCGCCTGTGCCTGCGTACGTCATCAATTCTCTGTAAACCAGGTGCACGTCCTTCCACAGCAGCAACCCTGGCATGGGCGGCTGGTGCTGCTGGCCTGCGTGTGCTCGGCCTCGGTCACTTGGGAGGTGTAGCATTGCGTTCTGCTTAGCACGGTACTGCTGGAATACCTGCAAGACAGCTGCCATGTGTGAACATTCCTCACGTTCAGCCGGACCGAGAAGTGCCGGAACGTATGCCACCAAAGCCGCGGCCCGTATGTTCATGCGCGTTTGGCACCTACTTAAACGCATGTTCAAGGCGCAGAACTGAACCCAAGCCCGGGAAGTTGAGCAGCCACCTCGGCAGTGCCCACCACCCGCCCCACCTTCATGCGCACCACACTGCGCCCCCTGGGCGCCCTGCTAAGTTTGTTGGCCCTCGCCCATGCCCGCGTGCTCCTGGAAGAACAGCGGCAGTGCGACAAGCAGCCGCAGTGGAGCTACCAGGCCTGCTATGCAGCAAGTGAGCGGCCGCCTGTGACGTTGCCTCTGGGCCGCCTTTGAGGAAACACTGTGGCGTCCCTGCCTAAGACCGCCTGATGCTGCCCAGCCTCAACCAGGGGATAACATCCCCTGCGCTCTGCGACTCTTGTGCCCACCCCCATGCATCTCCATCCGCAGCTAGCACATCGCCGCCCCCGGCGGCACCCCCGGTGCAGGCCGCAGAAGGTACGTGCCATTGTGTACGTGTGCCGCACAGCAGCCTGTCCACCAGCCCGCAACTCCTTCCGGGTCCAGCTGCACATCTCCCAGGCAGTACTCTCCTTGCAGTTCCCGACGCATTGCCAAACCCAACTTTGCTGTGCCCCCCAAACTGTGTGCCGCAGGCCCTAGCGAGGCCGTCCTGCCCCCGTGCCTTCCCCTGCGCTGGGGCGGCACCCCGCCTCCCGGCACCGAGCTTGACAACTGCACCCAGGCCAACCCCTTCCTGGCCAGCGACAGAGATGTGATGCCTCCCCTCGTGATGGCCGCCCAAGGCTCCGCCGTCTCTGGCGGCCGCACCCTCGGCTTCCGCGCAGGTGAGCTGCCGTGTGGCTGGACAAGCCAGTGGTGGGCAGGGGTGGGAAGCCTTGCGCCTCGCAACCCTCTCAAAGTCGCAGCCAGTTAAGATCAAGCTCGAGCGGCGCATGTTCAGGGCACGTGTGCAGCAGGCAGGGCTGAAGGTGAGCAGCTGTCCAGACCACCGTGGCGGGGCAGCACACACCTGCCGCATGCTTGCGCATCCCTGCAGGTGGCGCGCAAGACGTGGAAAACTTCCGTGAGAACATCAAGCAGGTGGGCGAGGGCAGGCGGCAGCTACGGTGGCAGTGAGGCAACGGCTGGGGTCGAGGGGCTTGGGGGAACGGGCGGGCACCCCGACACAGCCCGTGCGCTCGTGGGGAAGGCTTTGCCACACCGCCAGCAGTGCTCATGCTGCTGCGCCCGCCTCTGACCAGCCGCCGTACCAGCATGGTACACCCTGCAGGGTTACCTCCCCATGCCTACTGACCTGACCTACGAGGGACTCATCAAAGAGTACTACTTTGACACCAACAGGTGAGGCACGTGAGCCAGTTGTAGCTGCTGCTTATGTTGCGCTTCACGAAGCAGCTGTGGGGTGGGAGGGGAGCAGGGCCGCCACCTCAGCCGTGGGTGTGCTGCACAGCGCACACTGCCTGCCTCTCTCTGCACCCTTCCCCTGCTCACTGCACACCCACATAAAGTGCCGGCGGCTGTGCAACCCTCCACCCCCCTGCCTCCCTGTAGCCCAAACATGACTGTGGAGCCCTGCACCCAGCTCTTCTGCCCCAGATACTCCCTGGCAGCCAGCCCCGACCCCATGCTGCCAACCGCCACGGGCGCCCAGCTGCACAAGGCAGGCGCGGCGCCCGAGAGCGAAATCTACCTTGCTGTAGGCTTGGATTCAGGCAAGCCGTGTGGAGACTGGCGGTGTGTGTGTGTGTCCCTGTGTCTACCTGGGCACTGCATCACGCCCAGGCAGGGCTTGCTTATCCTGCCACCTTGCACTGCTTGCAAGTTGGATAATCCTGCCTGGCACTTGTGGCCTGCTGACACATGAGGCCAGCCACCCCTCTGCCCATGCAGGCATCCAGGAGAGCGACTTCAAGAGGAAGAGGCTCAACCTGGTCATCGTGCTGGATGTCAGTGGCAGCATGGGTGAGCCGGCCAGTGCGTGCCGGGGCCGCCACCGGGGCAGCGGCTGCATGCCACAAAAGGCTTTCCAGCCAGCCAGGCAGTTGACCACTGACCTGACCTGCCAGTCCGCTACCACCCTTCCCAAGTCCATGCATGCATGCATGAGAGCATGCCGCATCCACCAATGTGTGTATGCCCGTGCAGGGGAGAGCTGGTCTTCCTATTACTACGACGACTTGGGGCAGCAGAAGAACTTGACGGAGGCAGGTGAGGTGGCACCCACACACGCTGTGCCCGCTGCCCTCCCGATCAAGGCAGCACATGAGCTTGCCAGCTGTCGAGCGGATGCGGCCAGACACTCGCCACCGCCGGCCATGCACCGGGTCTGAAAGCCGTGCTTCCTTCTCTTATCTCCCCTCCCCACCTTCCTGTCCTTCTCAGAGCAAAACTCCACTAAGATAGAGGTGGCCAAGGAGGTGCTCAAGGTGCGCCCGCCAGGCTGGCACCACAGCTGACCTGGCCGCCCGCCGGTCCCTCCAGACAGTTGACGGACAGACCCATGTGTGCAAGGCACACGCCTGCGTGCGTGCCTGCACCTGCTACCACACAGACAGTCCCTCAGCTTTCGCCCGCATGGCTCCCACCCATCCAGCATCCTGCCCACGTGCAGTTCCCGCATGGCTATGCAGCAGGGCATCCTGGGCCAGACAACTGCGTCCATGATGTCAGCATGGCTGCCACAGCGTGCATTCTTTACTCTCGTTCTGCTCCTGCAGGGCATCCTGGACCAGCTGCACCCAGATGACTACTTCTCCATCGTCCTCTTCTCCGACGGCGGCTGCTCCCCCAAGCGCATGGGGCCTGCAAGCTGCGCCGACATCCCCTTCCTCAAGAAGCAGGTGAGTTTTTCTCTCTCTCAAAAGGGCGGCTGTTGTGGCATGTACCTTGTCAGGGCGGCCTTGGTGTGTGTGTGCCTGCCATGCCACGTCAGCGCTGCAGCCTCCCAACTGTGCTGCTGCCCTCTGAAGTGAGAGCGGAAGCGCCCCCAATGCAGATCGACCGGGATGTTGCTGCCACAAGCGGCACCGCGCTCTCAAAAGGGCTCGACCTGGGTGCGCACGCCTGCCGAGGAAGCATGCACAGCAGGGGCCAGCGGGGTTGGGCAGCGTGGTGGTGCCCCCCTTGATGCAACATACTACCCATTGCTGCCGCCAGTGCAGTCTAAATTCTCTCGATGCTGTCAAGACACACCCATCGTTCTCCCTCCCTCCCTCCCACCACCCCTCGCACGTGCAGCGGCCTCTGAGCTGTCCAGCTGCCAGCGGTGCAAGCAGTCCAGCCTGGCAGACAGCGAGACCCGCATCATGCTCATCACAGACCAGGAGCCCAACATGGGGGACTACACCACAGAGGGCCTGGAGGCGCGCCTCAAGAAGTTTGCTGATAACAACGTCTTTATCACGATCATCGGTGAGCAGGGGGTGCAGTGCAGGGGCTGAGGGAGGCCGGCGCACTTGGTGCGCTCTTGGGTGAGTGAGCAGGGAGGGCAGGCGGGGCTGTCGCCGGCAAGGGACTTTCTGGTGCATGCTCAGATGTCATGTGTGTTCGTGCTGTGATAGTGTGTTGCCTGTCAGTGTGCTTGCGACGTACAACCTTCAAGCACCCCACCAATCCCTGCTTCACTGCTGCAGGCGTGGGGCTGGACTTCAACACCGAACTGACCGAGGCCATCAGCAAAGTGAAGGGCGCCCTCTACTTCAGCGTCCACTCCCCAGGAGAGTTCCAGCGCCGACTGGTTCAGGACTTTGACTACGCCGTCACGTGAGCGGGGCCTGGGGGGCAGGGGAGGGGGGAGGGGATGCTGCCTGGGAGTGTGTCACGAGAGGTGGCTAGCTGACACATTGGGGAAGTGCTGCAGCCCTTCCCCCCCTGCGGTGCATACAGCACTCGTGCGTGCTGTTCAACCACGCACACATCCTCACCCCATGCCGGCATGCAGCCCCCTGGTGTTCGACCTGACCCTGTCTGTGGACAAGGGCAGCCTGACGGCGGGCAGCGATGACAGCGGCTGGCGCATCCTGTATGTCTACGGCAGTCCAAACCCCAACCAAACCGTGCTGTCCAAGGATGGCACCATCATGAAGGTGGGCGGGTGCAGTGGCTGCATGAGCTCGAGGGCACTGCTGGTCCACAACAGCAATGCTATGCCTGCTGTCCATAACCATCGGCAATGCAGCTTCGTCACCCGCACCTGAGGAGCAAGATGCCTCACAGCCCACCTCGCAGACCCCATGCTTCCTCTCTGCTTCCAACACCCCTGCCCTGTGGCCCACCCCGCCCTGCCCCTGGCAGATCGACACCCTGTTCCCCTCCCCCAAGACGGAGGAGGGCGTCAAGGGTGGGGTGGTGCTGCTGCGCTTGGCCGCGCCGCAGGGCGGCAGCCGCCCCCTGCAGCTCGCCGCGAGCTACACCGACCGAGAGGGCAAGCAGTTTAGGTGAGGGGGTGGTGGGAGGTGCCTGCCCAGGGACTGTGTGAGCTAGCGAGCCGGACTGGAAAGCATGCACATGTTTGTGAGTGTACCGCTCAGGCTTACATCATCCCCACAGCGCGCATGTCGTCCTGCCAATCTCTGCCGTGCAGCACCAAGCGCACGGTGGCCATCCCTCCGGAGGTTGCTGCAGCCACCACTCAGGGCAGCCAGGGCGCGGCACCTGCCACCCTCTACCAGTCCTCCGGGGTGCACAAGGCGGTGCTGCTGGCCCGCTACACCAACTTGATGCAGGGCTGGTGAGTGCTCCGGCGTGCCAGGCGCACCCTCTGTACGCGACCCCTGCTGTGTGCGCTATGGCGGGCAACAGCTTGCAGCAGCAGTGGCGGCAGCGGTGTTGAGAGGCGCATGCGTGCTGCGGAGCTAATTTGCACCCTGTGCCCGATCGTGGCTGCTTCTTGTGCCGCTGCCGCCCGCAGGCTGGTGGATGAGTGGAGCAGGATCGACCCCAACAAAACGGTGGTCGTCAACGCCACCCTCTGCTCCGCATTCCCACAAGAGTACTGCCCCTCGGGTGCGGTGTGCTGGGCTGAGCCAGTGTGCGATCTGTTGGGCATGCATGCCGGAATACACATCGAGGCTGCGCTGTGCCGGGCTTGGTGGTAGCCCACTAGATTGTTGGTGCGGTGAATGGCCATGAATGGCAGCCTGCAAGCCACTTGCCAGACTTGTCACCCAGCTTGACTGTGCTGCTTCCCTGTCTCCCTGCCTCCCTGCCTCTCCATGTGCAGTGGATGCCAGGTCCACATATGACGTGACCAAGGGCACTGGCGGCACCTGCCAGCTGGAGTCCTGGCTGGAGCCGGGCGCCTGCCTGCTGCCCATGCCCATGCCCGTGCTGGTGCAGCTGGGCCAGTGGGAGCGCACCTCCCCAAACCTGACGGCCAGCGACAGCGCGCAGCGCGCGTTTGAAGGCAAGCATTGCTCGGCTGTCGGCCAGCCGTCGGTTTATACCTGGAGAGCGGTGTGCGTGTTGCCGGGGTTTGCCGCCTGACCTTGCCTTGCCGCCTGACCTTGCCTTGCCGCCGGGGTTTGCCGCCCAGCGATCTTGTACATGCACCCAGCAAATTGAAACTCTCCTCCCTGCTGCCGCCCTGCTACCTGCCTGCAGCCTTCCTGCCTTACCTGGAGAGGGAGATGGCAGCGGTGCAGGACCCCAGCCTGAAGCAGGAGGCAGAGCTGCTGCGCAAGCTGATTGCACTATGAGGGGCGGAGGGAGGCCAATCTGAGTGCGAAAGGAAGGGGAACACTGGGGCAAGGAAACACAACCCGAACAGCAACGCCATCCAGCAGCATGCATTCCAGGCAACAGGCCGCACAAAATCTAGATGCCAGCGCACTGAATGGATGACACGCACAACCGCACGCTGCAGTACCGTGTGGGCCAGCTGATAGGCACTCAGAGACCCAGCTTTGAAAGATTGTGTTATGATTCACATTAATTTGATGCCACCCATGTACGATATCGAAGGAGTGTAAATGAAACGCTAAAATAGTATGTTTTCAGTAGAGCTGTCAGGCGGTAACAGGTTACTGTTCACTGCCGCTCCCGCTCCCGCCGTGCTGCGCCACGTGGGCGGCTGCCTGCAAAGCAACTCCTGTAAAGCCCCTCCTGAAACAAAGACCGCGCCTTTTGATGTTCCTGCTGATCGGGTCTGGCCGACGATGCGTGGGCGGGCGGCAGTGTTCAATCGCGTTGCACAATGAGTCTGCGCTGGAGGCTGCCGAAGCTGCGGCGCACGCAGGAGCTCCTGTTGAAGCGGGCGTTTTCAGCCAGGTGCTGCCGCCATCGCCGAACACACCCGCCCTGCCACGGCTCCCCCACTTGACACCCGCCGCCGCCGCTGCCGCCTGCCCACCAGCCGCTGCTTCCGCTCACATAACCCAAAACGCACTCCAGCCTCCAGATATCTTGCTTTGCAACTCCTGCCACCGGGCTGTCCTGGCGCCGTGCAGGAGCATTGAGGAGCACCGTGCACGCTCAGGCACCAATGAGCTCCCAAAGGTGTCCCGCCCAGCCATGCCGGCAGTGCATGCAGCCAGCCTTTCGCAGTGCAGCCTGTTTGTCAGAGTGTTGTGTCTGAAGCCAAGGGGAAATGCGCGTATGATGACTGCTGGCAAACCGCCTTGACCGCCTGCCTGCCTGCCCGCCCGACCCGCTGCCCACCTGCTTCCCGCCTGCCTCCCCTCCTGCCCCTCTGCGCTTGCAAGATCTTGGGCCCCTGGGACCTGACCTTCCTGGGCCTGGGCAGCATCATTGGCGCCGGCGTGTTTGTGCTGTCGGGGGTGGCGGCAAATGAGCTGGCGGGGTGAGCAGGCGGGGCGTGCGGTGGCAGGGATGGGCGGGCGCGGCGGGCGCAAGCTGAGCGGCCTTGTGATGCAGAGGCAGATGTCCGTCACATTCCGCAATAATATTGCGCCATGCAGCAGAGACCGGACCTGCGGGATTCAAGACCTGCTGCTCAGCGCATCTGTGAACGCCCCGCTTGTGCTCGCGCTCCTCCCCTATCTGCCCTGTAGGCCATCGGTCGTCCTGTCCTACCTGGCGTCCGCCGTCGCCGCCATGCTGTCCATGCTGTGCTACACCGAGATGGCGGTCAGCCTGCCCATCACAGGCGGCGCCTTCAACTACATCTCCATTACCTTTGGAGAGCTGGCGGCCTGGTGACACCCCTGCTGAAACCCTGCCCTTGCTGCTCTCTGCCTGCTGAGGCACACCTGGGGACCCTGCCCTTGTCGGTACTGCCCACTTACTTACCTGGGACCCTGCCCTTGCTGCTCCTGCCCACTGAGGGACACCTGGGACCCTGCCTCGTCCACCTGCACGCCCCGCGTCGTTCCCTCGGCCCTCCACCAAACCCGGGCAATCTTGCAGGCTTGTGGCGTGGAACATGGCCCTAGAAATCACTCTGTCGTCGGCCGCCGTGGCCCGCGGGTTTGCATCCTACCTAGCCACCCTGGTCGGCCTCCAGCCGTCGGCGCTGCGCCTGAGCGTGGGGCCCGTGCAGTTTGACCCCGTCGCCGCCCTGCTCATCCTGCTGCTCACCGCCATCTTGATCAAGGGCACCCGGGAGAGCAGCGTGTTCAACATGGGTGGGCGCGGGAGGGGGCGTGGGGGCAGGGCTTGAGAGGGTGGATGGCCCTCCGCGGGAGGGGTGTGCCCTGCACGGGAGGGCACATTGTGCATGGGTGTGCGCCGTTGAGCAGGCGGGGCACCGCAGGCTGACGGGCCGTGGTCCTCCTGCCGTTCCAAAAAGGCTCCCATGGCGGCATCCTGCCTGCAGCCCTCCTCACTACTCGCTGTATACCACCCCCAAACGTGCAGTGGTGACGGGCCTCAACCTGGCCTCCATCCTGTTCATCCTCTGCGCCGGCTTCCCCCACGCCAACACCGACAACCTGCGCCCCTTCACACCCTACGGCGTGCGCGGCATCTTCTCCGCCGCCTCCGTCCTCTTCTTCAGCTTCATTGGCGGGGACTATGGTGGGTGGCGGCCAGCGGGCGGGGTGGTGGAGACTCACCTGTGGTGGGGGGGGTTGGCTGCATTGCTGCCGTGGGTGCTGTGTGCCGGGCAGGCGACCGTGGTGATGTTGGGTGGGGGCTGACCGGCTGCCGCTGCCCCGCTCTCGGCCCCTCCACCTAGACCCTCCTCCTCACCACATCACTCCTGCCCCCCGTCCCTGTTCCACCCGTGCCATGCACACACGTGACTTGCCTGCCCATGCACCCTGCCCTGGCCAATGCGGCAGAGGAGGCCAAGGACCTGGCGCGCGCATGCCCTGCCCCTGAGCATTATGGGCTGCCTTTGCCTGTCATCTTACCTGGCGGTGCCTTACCCTTACTCTTACTCCCCTGCAGTGGCGAATGCGGCAGAGGAGGCCAAGGATCCAGCACGCGACCTGCCCCTGGGCATCGTCGGCTCCCTGGCCATCGCCACCCTGCTCTACGTCCTCATGGCGCTGTGCATCGTGCTGATGGTGCCCTACCAGCAGATAGACATACATGCGCCCTTCAGCGCTGCCTTCCTGCAGGTGGGCCTCGGGTGGGGGGCTTGGGGGTTAGGGGAGGGGGAGGGGCAGAATGTGCACGGGACAGGGTGAGTGTGCGCTGTGCAGGGGGGGAGAGGTTCGGTGGTGGCTATGGGGTTGCAAGGGCTCTGTATGGTTAGGGGAGGGGGAGGGGCAGTGCGTATACGGGAGAGTGTGTGTGCGCGCCATACAGGGTTGGCGCGGAGCACAGGCTGATTTGGCAGGGTACACCGGGCTTGACGGTGTGACTAGCACCACCGGCACGGTGCTGACCTGCCCAGAAGCTGCTGGTCAGGGTTTGGTATATCATAACCAACTCTCTTTCGAATGTTTTTTCACCTTAAAACCCTGGCATGATACTTGCCATGCTGCCCTGCTATTGCTGCCACGCAGGCGGGCTTGCCGTGGGCCGCAAAGGTTGTCTCGCTGGGCGCCGTGATGGGTGGGTGCCCGCCGCTGAAGGGCGGCGTGCCGCTCTCTCCCAAAGCTGTGCTGCGCTGTGATGTGCCGCGCTGCGCTGGACTGTGCTGTGCAGTGTTGCGCTGTGCTGTGCTGCGCGTGCAGTCCACATGGCCGCCCGGCTTGATCACCAACACACCTGCCGGCACCGGCTTGCCACTGTGCCTCCCTTCCCCCCGCCTACATCCCAGCCTCCCGTCCCCACCCTCCCCTGCTCCCCACCCCACCCAGGCATTGTGACCAGCACCATGACGGGGCTGCTGGGCCAATCACGCCTGTTTGTGGTGCTGGGGCGTGAGCGCCTGCTGCCCGCTGGCCTGGCCGCAGTGAGCGAGCGCACGGGGACGCCCATCCGTGCGACCCTGCTGACGGGCAGCCTGGCGGCGGCGCTGGCCCTGGTTGTCGACATCGGCGTGCTGGCGGAGCTCGTGTCCATTGGTGAGGGCATTGAGTGGAAACTGCTACTGCGCGTGCATTTGGTGATTGCTTTGGGGGAGGGGTGGTGCGAGACAGGTGGGCAGTGACAGCGACATTCGTATGTGTGGCCCCGCCGCCTCCCGAAGCCGTGCCAACCTGCCGGTGGCTGCCTTGTTCAGCCGTTTTTAGGCTTGCCCAACCATGTTGGCCCTGTCCAGCGCGTTTCTAATTACAAGCTTTTAAGCTGCCTGTTCACCTCCACCCCCATCTGCTCCCCACCTCGCCCCAGGCACGCTCTACGTGTTTGCCATGGTGTGCGGTGGCGTCTTGTACTTGCGCTACCACCAGCCCGGCAGCGGCTCCTCCCCCGCCCCCATCCTGGCTGCCCTGGGCGGCATGACCTTCGCAT
Organism: Micractinium sp. NFX-FRZ; assembly: GCA_029339195.1. Classification (NCBI taxonomy): domain Eukaryota; kingdom Viridiplantae; phylum Chlorophyta; class Trebouxiophyceae; order Chlorellales; family Chlorellaceae; genus Micractinium; species Micractinium sp. NFX-FRZ. Next base: position 64,816 of record JAPTJF010000184.1, read on the forward strand.
CCCTGGGTACGCACACAAGGCAAACACTAGTTAGATGAAGTAGGGCTGCACACTTTGCCAGACTGCTGCCAGTCAGACATGGTGGCACGTTGCAGCGCTGCCGCCCTCCTGGCTGCCCTTCATCCCTGTCCCCTGCCTTGTTCCCGCCGTGCAGGCTTTGCCGTCTCCTTTGTCGTCGGCGCCCGCTGGACCACCGCCCTCTCCTTCCTGCTCCTCTTCTTTGCGGTGGTTGCCTGCCTGGCCTTCCTGCCCGTCAGGCACACCCCCGAGCGCTTCCGGGTGCCCCTCTTCCCCCTCACACCCTGCCTGGGCATCCTGGCAAACGTGCACCTCATTGGCAGCCTCGGCTGGCCTGCATACGTCAGGTGAGGTGGCCGAGCTGGCAGGCAGGCGGGCAGGCTGCTGGGGCTTGAGCGCGGGGGCTGGTGTGGGAGGGCTGCACGGCCAGCGCTGCCTCCCACGTCATCAGGCAGGCGGGCTGGCCTGTTTCTGTAGATGCATGCTTGCAGCACTCCTGCAGGCAGCTCTAGGCACCTCCAGGCTGGCTCTCTGTAAAACAACCTCTCACTTGCCCTGGCACCTGTGTGGCTGTGTGCCCCTGCGTTCTGCCTGCACAGGTTCGGTGTGTGGATGGCGGCAGGGCTGGCCATCTATGCGCTGTATGGGGTGCATGGCACAGAGCAGCGGGAGCTGGAGCACCAGAGGTGAGGGGGGCACTGGGGCAGCACATGCCGAGGCTCTGTGCGGTGTGTGCGGTGTAGCTGACGCAGGGCATCCAGTGCAGCATGTGGTTTGCACTGGACGCTTGCCGACTCGTTTTGGCTGCACATGTCCGGCGGGGTACGCGTCTTGACCCTTGCCACTTCATCCAACTTGTCCTGCCTGCCTGTGTCCCTTCCGCCCTTCCCCCTGCGCTGCAGAGAGCTCCAGGAGCTTCGGCAGCAGCAGCCGGCGGCCAATGGGGGCCTGGCGCGGCGCCTGACCTCTCTGGACCGAGAGGGGTATGCCGGGCCCATCGGGGCGGTGGAACTGCAGCAGCAGAGAGACTATATGCGGGCCACAGACCGTGCGCGGCTCATGGCAGGGCAGACGAGCTCCTCGGCATACGATCCAGGAGAGGACTGACCCGCATGTGATGACCGCTCTCCAGCCTGGCTGCCCTTCTTTGCCCTGTTTGCTTGGTTCGTGAATCCCGGATAGGGGCTTGTCCCAGTACCCCTCTGATGCCTGCACTGCTCCTTCAAACTGCTTCTATCCATTGCGTGTGCACGTGCCCACTTCCCGTCTGCATTGTATTACAACAGGCTAATGTAATGTATCAACAGGCATGCTTACAATCGCATCGCACCGGTGTGCATGCACAGGCCCGGTATGGTGTGCACGGGACCGCCAGTGCCGATCGGGTGTTGTTTTCACGTTGGTGCCGTTTGCCGTGCCAGCCAGCAGCCCGCAGTGCTTTGCCCTGCCAGGCCTCCAGCCAGGGCCCCTCATGGCCCCTTCTGGTGCAGGTTGACGTTGAGGGAGGCATCGCTGCTGGCCGTCTCATCAGGTTCGGCGTCAGCTGATGCGCTGCTGGCGCCGCCCGCCCCATGCAGCTCCTGCCTGCGGCAGCCGGGGGGCCACTCAGGAGGGCTTGTGCAGCTCCTGCCTGCACACAGGCGGCAGGCGGGGCGGCTGCTTCAGCCGGCGCGAAGGCAGCATGCCAGCTGCCCACACAACGTGGACGACGTCCTCCCCTCCCACAAGAGAGCCAATCGCCGTGGGGTTGTGCTGCTCATGCCAGGCCAGGCCATATGCATGCAGGAGGCAGGCTCGGCAGGCCCTGTGCATGCAGGCTTGCAGGCCCTCCATCAACGAGGCTGCCCCTAATCAGCAGGCATGGCATCCCTGCAGACTTACCATAATGGCGGCCAGGCGGGCTGGCCCCTGCAGGCTGCCCCCAGCCTCCCTGGCATCACAAGCACAGGCTGACCCCCCCGGCCTCACCTGATCTTCTCATTTTCCTCACGCTGGCGCTCCGGCGTGTTGCTCTGCTCGCTGGCGGCAGTGGCCATGTCAGGGAACTGCAGAGCCACGTGGGCGAAAGGGGGGGGAGGGTTGGGCAGCAGTTCTGAAGTGAGTGAGCTGCAGGGTGCAGATGGCGTGAGGTGGTTGGACACCGGGCCTGCAGCAAGGTGGCCATGGCCTGCATCCGCCCCCTGTACCGCTCACGTGTCCGTCTCCCCACCCTCAGCCCTGAGCCCTCCGCGCTCACCCTATCTTGCACCGTGCGCTCGCCCTCGGGCCAGTGCGGCTTCTCGGTGCCCGCAATCTCCTCATACTTGGCCTCAGCGTTCTCGGGGGTGCCAGAAATGCCTCTGAACCATCAGTGCATGGGGCGAGGCGCGGCAGCAAGCATGGAGAATCGGCTTTTGGTACGCTAGGCTTGCAGCATTGTGCATGAGCAAGAAGGGGGTATGGATCAGCTTGCAGCGCCATGGGCGCGTGCGCAGCCAGGCACGCAGGATGCTGCAACATCTGGGGATGGCCCTTGCAGGCTGCAGCATGGGAAGTCCTGCCCTTGAAGCTTACAGGCTTGGGCACATGCAGAAACGCAGCCAACCATCCCGTACTCACCCGCTCTTGAAGCCCGGCGGCGCATGCTCCATCTTGCCCGCCGCCCCCATGGTGCCTGAGCTCATCTCCACACGGTCGGAGTCCATCCCCACCGCACGTTGTGCAGCAGCCACAGCGTCACGCCCCTTGCTGGCCAGCACCCCAACTGCTTGCTCCACCGACTGTGCCAGGCCCTTGCCAGCCTGCTCAAGAGGGGGATGCAGCATGCGGGTGCATCACAAGCTGGCCGGCCAGACCGGCGCTGCCAGCTTGGCAGGCAGGTCAGGAGAGTGCTAGGCGCATTGTGCCGTCAGCACAGCAGTAGAGCACAGCACCCACCAAACACCCACCTGCATTTGCACCGCGCCAGCGCTGTCGACAGCCAACCCTCTCTGCCAGCAACACCTTCACTCTGCTTGATCAAAACTCTCCACCCAGCCCAAACCCCAACAACCAGGACAATTCGCTACAGAGTCCGCACATGCATGCCACCAGCTGCCCTACCAACCCCCACTGCCCCCCTCACATATTTCAGCTCCTCTTTGGCCTGCTCGGCGCTGGCCGGAATGTTCTCCCCCCACTTCACCGCCCGCTCCGTCCCCGGCTCCCCCGCCTCTGCATCCTCCACCCCCGGCACGTGCCGCTCCTCCCCCGGCTTGGGGGCGCTGTAGGCCTGCCAGGTCTTGGAGGGGTCCTGGGCGTCACGCATGCCACGGTCCGCCTGCGAGGGAGGGAACACCAGAAGAGGCGCGGCGCGGTCAGGCGGCATTGTGTCAGCGCAAGCTGCGGGGCAGCTGGCGGCCAAGTTGGGGCGTCCTCAGCAGTGCTTTCAGGTGGGCAGTGTCAGGAGCAGCAACCTAGGCAGGCGGCGTGGCAGGAGGTTGGCGGCGCGGGTGCCACCGTCAGCGCCCGATGCCCCGCTTAGCCCGCGCCCAGCCTGGTGAACCTCTGCCTGCTCAGTTGAGCACGGGAGCTGGCCCCTTGCACCTCGTGGCGTCACCCAGCCTCGCACCAGCCACGTCCAAGGCGTCCCTGCTCACCAGAGGCGCTGCAGGGCTGCTGGAGAGCTGCCGCGTCGCCGCCAGCAGCGACGGGCAGTGCCGCCGGGCCGAGGCTCGAGCCAGCATCACGGACATGGTGGCCGGTGATCGAGAATGTTGAGGCGAGGAACGAGGCCCTACATGAGCATCCCATGCAGGGGAAGTCGACAGCACGCCCAGCACAGCGGTGGGGCTCCTGCCGCCCTCCTCCGGCGCTCCGTTACTCAATCCTCCCACTTCCGAGCATCTTGCACCTATCACCATGCGTGCTGCTCAGGCTCAGGCTCAGGCTCAGGCCCAGCGCGTGGAAGCGATCGCTCCCGGGCAGTCTCTCGAGCTTGTTCGAGCGCTGCTGCGCGTGTCCATCTACCATGTAAGAGCCGGGCGCCGCTGGTGTGGGACCTGGCCTGGGACGCAGAAAGTGAGGCAGCACCACCTGCTGCCAGCGCCGCCGCTCACCCGCCGCGCCAGCCTCCCACCCCCCTGCAGGTCACGTACCTGCGCGGCATCTTCCCTGACGAGCACTACAAGTCTGTCGACATGCGCAACCTGGACAGTGAGTGACAGGCTGCTGGCACAGCCTGCAGTGGCCGCTGGCCGCTGGTCAACGCCGCGCGCTCCGCTGGGGCTTGCGTCGGCGCTTGCAGCCATGTTGACCCTGCTTGTGTCAGCACCCAACTTACAGCCCTCTCTGCTGCTCCGTGCATGCCTCCCATGCAGACATGGAGATTCAGATGCTGCTGCCGGCTGACCCTGAGAGCGAGCGGCTGGTGCAGTGGGTGGAGGGAGGTGAGGAAAGCCGACCGCGCCAGCACCCGCGTGCGCGTGCCTCACACTCCCCCTGGAGCCCGTTTCCCGCAAGCCTGCAGGCGCCGCCCTGCTCCCGAGAGCCCCCAGACTGGCCAAGCTCCACTGGCCTACGTTTCACAGCCGGTCACCAGCTTTACAACAGCACCCACTTGCCCTGCCCTGCCTCGCTCCTGAGCCCACCACCACCGGCCCACCACCAAGCGCCCACCACCCAACCGCCCACCATCTCCTCTGCGCCAGCACCCACCTTCCTGCACGCTCACTGGTACCCTCCCTCGCCACTGCCCGCCCTCCCCTCTCACCCTGGCCCCACCCCCCAGGTGTGTCCCACGCCCTGGAGCGCCGCTACCTGCGCAAGGTGTTCTTTGGCTTCTCACGAGATGCTGCCGGCAAGGACCTGCTGGAGGAGGTGGGTGCTGGGTTCTGGGTGGTGTGGAGGGCATGGCTGTGTGGCACGTGGATTGGGTGCATGGACACTGGGTGCAGGGATGGCAGGAGGACGACGTGGTTGAGCCAGTTGTGGCGGCGCGGGTGGGGCAGGCTGTCGGGTGGGTGCTGGGGATGAAAACCAGCACGTCGCGACCCTGCCAGTGTGGTCAGCACCCACAAGGCCCGTTTGCAGCTGCCCCCCATAGGCTGCATCTCCCAGCCCGCTGCGCCCTCTCATTCCACACGCCTGCAGTACGTGTTCAGCTTCAGCTACGACCAGGACGGCAGCGTGCACATGGCCGCCGGCGGCTCCTCCCACGGCGGCAAGGAGTTCAGCACCAAGCAGGCGGCCAAGCCAAAGGTGGGTGCTGGCGGTGCGGTGGCTGCTACGGTGACTGGGCTGTCTTTACTTGACACGGCCTGACACCACAGCACAACCCCCCTTGACCTGATACGTTTGCCTCTTCACTGCACCCACCCAGCTGCCCACTCACCCATGCCATCCGTGTGTGCCCTGTGTCCTCGGCAGGGCCCCACCCTGAGCGCCGTCAAGTACCAGGTGTGCCGGCTGATGCGCATGCTGGTGGAGCTGACCAACACGCTGGAGCAGGTGGGCAGGTGGAAGGGGCGGGTGCAAGGGCTGCAACGCTGTAGTAGGCGGGCTTTGTTGCTATGTAACGGAGGGGCAGGGGTGACCGGGTCGGGGCAGGGGTTGCCCCGCATGTGCAGGCGCCAACTGCGCCAGCTGGGTGCTTGCTGTGGGGCACAGGGCCCACGTTCTAGCACCCAACTGCCCGCCTGCCCCCTCACCGTTGCCCACAGGTGCCCGAGGAGCGCTACCTCTTCATGAAGCTCACCTACACTGACGACACCCCCGACGAGTGTGAGGCACTGGCGGCGCTCGTGGGGTTGGGCGGTGCTGGGGCGGGTGGGCAGGACAGGTTTTGGACAGGTTCACTGAAGCCTTCCTGCCACTGCTGCCATTGTGCCAGTGGAATTCCTCATCTTCCAGGCAGAGTCACCTGGATGCCTTATCCGCACCTGTCCAGCTAATCACCTGCTCTGCTCTGCTCCGCCTCCTCTGCAGACGAGCCCCCCATGTTTGCCCCTGCCGTGGACGGCGGCGTCGGCTGCTTCTCCCGCATGCCCTTTGTCATGGAAGTGGGCAAGGTGGACACCCGCCACATCAAGGCAAGCTCCAAGTCTGGTCCCGTGGGGCCTGCCTGCTGGTCTGGCCTCAAGATGACAACAGCTGCCCTACCTACCAGCAAGCTGCTGGCCCTCAGGGGCTTCCCCGCCCGGCTGCTTGCTGCCATCCGCCCCTTACATACACATTCCCATCCGTCCCCTGTCCTGCCTCCCCCATTGTTCTAAACCCCAACAGGTGGGCCTGGCTGTGAAGACCGTGCTGGACAACGTGGAGGAGGACGAGTGGGGCGCAGACGGCGTGCACCTCCCCGTGGCCGATGACAACTCCAACCTCTTCTGCCCCACCGAGCGCCCCGCCACCACCGGCGGCGGCGGCCCCAGCGAGGCGCCAGCCTGCAGCGGCAAGGCGCAAGCCGGCGCTGGCTCCAGCGGCGCCAGTGCGGGCACAGCGCCCAGCAGGCGCGACTCGGCAGAGGTGGGTGGGCAGGGGAAGTGGGAGGGTGTCAGGTCCTCGAGAGGTCCGGGCAAGCATTTTGTTTGGACCTGCGAGATGCCGGCTGCTGCCGCTGCTGCAGCTGCTTGTTCAAACAACTTCCTGCCTCATCTAAGTCAGATGGCTTCCGTCTCTGCAGGACGAGAGCATGGGCGGCGGCTACAGCTGCGCCGCTCCCAAGGCGCGGGAGGCGGCTGCGGCGGGCGAGATTGCAAAGGTGGGGCCACTGAAGCATGTCTGCTTTGGCTAATTGCACTGCTGGCTAATTGCACTGCCTGGTTTGCCTTCTGCATGCCTGCCTGCCCGTCTGCGACACTGAACCTCTCCCCCGCCACCCCCGCCTGCACCTCCCGCACTGCAGCGCCCCGACAGCGCCAGCCAGCGCAGCGGGCGGCTGTCTGCCGAGCAGGAGGCGGAGCTGGAGGTGGTGAAGCAGTGGATCCTGGGCCGCCCGCAGGGCAAGGTGAGGCTGTGAATGGGGATTGCTCCCACTTGAAAGCTGAGCGCGGGACACGCTCTGGAACTGGGCGTCTGGCAGAGCTGCTTTGACCATGATGCACCTGCTCTAGTCTGACTGCACCACCACAACCCCTTCCTCTCCCCTCCCTGCTGCACAGGTGCACGTGATGGATGCACTGGCCCGCTTCAGCGCCATCCCCACCGCCTCCCTGGACGCTTGCTTCGACACGCTGCGCCGCCAGGGCCTGCTGGTAAGTCGGGCCTGGCAGAGATGCCTGGCTGGGTGCCTGCTGATGTTGTTTGCCTGCATGCAACTGCTGAGACTATGCTGCCAACTCTATGCTGCCTCCGCCCAAGAACCCTCCCCTTGCATCCCCTCATCCGTTCAGGTGCCCACCTCCGACCCCGACTCCTACCACCTGGCCAACCCCGGCAAGCCGGCAGCCCAGCCCAAGCCCAAGCAGGCGACGCCAGCAGCACCCTCCCCCAGCGCAGCCATGCAGGCGCTGCGCATCTCACCGCTGGACTCGCAGCAGGGCGGCGTGCACGACGCGCCGGGCAGCCAGGTGGGGAGGGGAAAGTGGGGAGAAAGGGCGGGTTAAGGGGGTCCGTAGATGTGCTGCATGCTGGGTGGGCCTTCTGCCCAGCTTTGGCCTGTGCTGCCCGTGCCGCCCTGGCTGGCGCACAGCTGTCAGAAGCTTAGCCCTCTGATTTCGCACGCTTGCCCCTTGCAGCGCACCATGAGCGTGGCGGGCAAGCGCAAGGCGGGCGGCGGCGAGGAGGTGGGGCAGCCGGACGAGGATGAGGAGCAGATGGTGTTCCCCGAGACCCAGCCCTCCATGGTGGGCGGCCCCGCCAAGCAGCGGCAGCAGCGCAAGGCCTCCATGGTGGCCGAGCCCATCGAGCAGGGCAGCAAGCGGCGGCGCAAGGCCGCCGCTGCAGTAACCCCCGCGGCAGCAGCGGGGGCGCAGCAGCAGGCCGGGGCCGCGGTGCGCCGCTCCACCCGCCACCGCTGAGGCGGCTGCTAGGCAGTGGCCCCTGCAAGAGTGCCGGCCCCAGCCCAGCTCTCGAAATGCTAACTTAATCACCCAGACGGCAGCCATGCGTGTGCCTGCCCTCGGCAATGAGCGGCCTGTAATTTATGTGAACACACATGTTTAGCTGTCGAACAGGACAAGATAGCACCCATCTCTTGGGCCTTGGGGATGGCTGGAGGTGGGCACCGTGCAGCCTACAGAAAAGGTGCGTGTGCCAGCAACTCTCGCTGGGTGATCGGCAGGCTTGACAGCCTGGAATGGAGAGGTAGGTCAGCTAGGGTTTGGGGTGAGCTGGCAAGAAAGAAATCAAACTGTGGGGCTGGTCTCCCAAACGGTTGTTCCTTCCTGCTTCGTCGGCACGCAGCCCACAGGCAAGGGGTCCTGCACATTTCGTTCGGATGCCGAGGCCGCGCAACCTACGATGGGCGCGCTGCTGGCCAGACGTCTGTAGCTTGCCTCCTCCGCACTCACTCTGCGCTTCAGGCGTCAGGCTGATCGCATGTCCCTCGTGCCCCGCAGGCCTGCGGCCTCACAGTGGTGCCTATCCACTGTCCGCGGCGGCAACCCGCCCGGTGCGGTGCCCTCCCGGCGAGCCTTCCAAGAGTGCCTCTTGAACTTCTTGTCTGACGCACGACACCATGAGCCGCAAGCGTTCTGCCACCCTGCTGGCAGTGCTTGTCCTGTCCAGCCTGCTGGTGGACACGCTGGGCACACAGCAGTGCCAGGGCACCACCCAGAAGGGGACCCGGTGCAAGAGGAATTGCAAGGACGGACAGGAATACTGCTGGCAGCATCAGCCGAACCAAGGCACCCCGGGCACTGCTCCGTCCTCTGCCGGCCATTCCGGTGCCGCTGTCAGCAGTGTCTCCCCTCCCATAGCGCCGCCTTCACCGCTGCCAGGTGCTTCAGCACAGTTGCTGCCTCTCCTGTGCCATTCACCCGTGCCCACGCACGGCGCCCGCCTTTCTGTGCTGCCGCCCTGCAAGCTTGGATGGATGCGCCACCCAGCCATGTGTTCATTCTAGAATGGCCTCCGCCTCCTGCAGGTGCTCGCACTGGCAGGTCCACTGGAGGCGCAAGCGCACGCGGGAGCGCTCTGACCAACAAGAACGTTCTCCCCAGCGAGGACCAGCTCGGTCTTCTCGTCCCCGGCAACTGTCACTGCCCTGTGTGGGACAGGGATACCCGCTGCTGGAGGCAGTGCAAGAAGGCTGCCCGCCACCCGCCTGCTGAGCCCAAGTACTGCGGGACCCATGCTGGGGCAGACGGTGGCCCAAAGCAGCGCTCTTCGGTGCCCTCCGCCTCAGCTGCATCCACCAGTGCCTCCACCCCTGCCGGGCCAGGTGTGTGCCCTCTTGTCGCATGCACTCTGCCTGCATATACATATGTCCCTCTGTCCATTTTGTCTGCTGCACTGGCTGCCTGCGCTAATGCAAAGCTCGACCACATCTGGCTGCAGGGCCCTCCTCTCACGGCTGCACCTACCCCACCGGCGGCCGTTTCTGTAGCGAGCTGTGTGTGCCAGGCACGCCCTACTGCAAGGCCCACCAGAAGAACAAGCAGGCGACCACCGAGGCTGTGGATCCCTTGCTTTGCACTGCTGTACTCCCTACCCCAGGTTCCTCACTGGGCGTCACCACCGCAGCATCCAACCCACTCAGCTGCACCACGGAGGCCGGCGCCGGCTCTGCCAGCCACCCCCATGGCGACGACGACGACGATGAGGCCTCCTCTCAGGCAGCCATCCTGCTGCAGGGCGCAATCGACGGTGAGTGCCTGGGATGGGCTGTGCGAGCCTGGGCGAATTGCCTCAGAGGGGGGCCCTGGGGTGCGAGCTACAGCTGGCTGCACCCCAAGACCTGGCCCTGCGGCGGTGGGGAGTGCCAAGAAGCTGCCCCTGGACCGTGAGCGGTTCGATGGATCAAGCTTGCCCACCTGCCCCTTACTGCTGCCATGCTGCCCGCCCTCTTGCACACATTCCCACCTGCAGAGCCCGACCTTGTGGACAGCGCACAGAATGTCACCCCTCGTGAGCGCGCTCTCCTGAAGATGATGCTCCAGCTGCTGGGGAAGAGCGGCAGGCACCCCACTGTTCGCCGCCTGCTGAGCACCGTGATGCAGCTCAGCTCAGAGGCTCTGGAGCGCATCATGGAAGGGCCCGCTCCCAGAGGTGGGCTTTGCAAGGCAGCCGGCGTCTTTCTGTCGCCAATGCCTGCCTGCGCTGCCTGTCTGCGGTCCCTGCCACCTGCCTGCCTGCGCCTGTACTGCCCGCTTGCCCACTTGCCTCCCCGCACTCCTCCCGCCCCCCACCAACTGAGGCCTTAAATGGGCGCACCACAACTTCCTCCCCCTTGACGTTGCCCGCTGCCTTGCAGCGGAGGCAGGCGGCAAGGGTGTGGGGCATCTGTACGTGGCCTTTGCTGCCAGTCATCCTTCTCCCAGCCTCTCCACCGACTGGGACTTCAAGGCAAGACCTGCGGCTTGCTGCGAGCTTGATGTTGCTGCTGCCGCTGCTACTGCCTGCCTTTGCTCCCGGGCCTGTGCTCCCCACTCTCTGCTGTCTGAAGCGCTGCTGCACACACACAGGAGGCACGCGTCTGCATAACGCCCGCTCTGGTCGACCCCTGTTGCATTGCTGGAATGCATCGTGCATTTTAAAACTTGCCGTCGGTCTCCCACCTCCGTCCTTCCACAGATCGGCACGACTGGGCGTGAGCCCAGGGTCCGCATCACCGAGCTGGCGCGCGCAACCGGCACCACGATGGACTGCGCCTTCAGCCACCCTGTCTGCTTCAGGTGACAACACGTGGTCTGTTGGGACTGGGTTTGAAGCGAAATGGGTACCGGTGCGCCAGCAAGGAACCAGCCCCATGAGTGCTTGCTTCACAGTGCCCTGCTTTCCTGCCTCGTGCTGTTTGGGGCAGTGGGCCTGGCCTGGCCAGCAGTGAGTCACTGTCAGCCTGTTACCAAGACAACACGCACGCCCGCTGCCCTCCTTGGCCCCCCCTGTGCCCCCCCCCCCACATCGCCAGGTACTCTACCGAGGCGGCGGTGCACAGGCACCTGGTTGAGCGCAAGATGACGCGCCCGGGCACCTCTGGCGGCACCGAATGGTTCTGGGCCCCTCTGGGCGCCATCATGCACCTCATTGTGCGTGTGGCAGAGCTGGTGGACTTCCTCTACAGGTCCGCCTGAGCCCTCTGACGCAACCCGCCAGAGACCTGCAATCTGCCTGAGGCCTCAGCCCCAGGCACATGCCTGTGGCATTTAGCGCCTGCACTGGCCGCCTGAGCCCAGAGCTTGCCGCCATGTAGCGCCGGCCTGCACAGATCCACCCAACACCCGCTGCTTTGCGGTGTCAGCCTGAGAAGGCACACGCATATTTACCTTGATCCCGCTGCCAGGCACCGCCAAACTGCAGAGCTCACGCTGCCACACAAGTGCGCAGGTGCTTGCTCTGCTGGCAGTGCGGCACACAGTGGCCATGCACAGCTACCAACCTTGTCCACACCATCTGTCGTAGTGCTCTCAAGACTGTAGCCGAGCCCTTTCCAACAAGCAACACCAACGACTGTGTAAATGAACCGACCAGTGCTGCACACAGGCAGGGGAGATTTGCGTTGACACAGTGCTGTGCACTAGCGGCGGGGGCGGCAGAGGTGGCCCCAGGGTCGAAATAGGCAAGGGAGACCAGCAGGCATGGGCCAGATGCGCCTTCTGATACTTTGCTAGGCGCCCCATCCGCCGCTGGCACCCATTCGCCAAGCACCCCATGTGTTTCTTCTCCCTCTGCAGCCTAGTGTGTGCATGTTCATGCGTGGTGTGCGTCCCCTTGTGTTCCCCTTGTGTTAAGTTCCAGAAGTGCGTATGCACGGATCATAAGGGAGACAAAAAGGCTTGCACGGTGGGCAGCACCTCTTGAGCAGGGAGGCGACGCCGGCACGCTCAGGCCTCCTGCTGCTGCGCTCCTGCTTGCCCCTGCCCCGCCGTGTGCTCCCGCAGCAGCACCGCCACGCCCTCCCGCTTGTTCACCGCCGCAATGTCCGCCGCACTCTTCCCCTGCCGCGTGCGCGCGCCGGCGTCCGCCCCTCGCTCCAGCAGCAGCCTTACACAGTCAGCGCTGCCTCTCCGTGCTGCCAGCATCAAGGATGTCCAGCCGTTCTCCCCAGGCCTGTTGACAGCCGCTGCCAGCGTGGCAGGCGTCCAGGCGTCCAGGAGCGCACGCAGGATGCGGGGGCGGCCCGCTGCTGCTGCGGCATGCAGCGGAGTGCTCTCATCCCCAATGTCGTTGTTGGACAGCGTGGGGTTGGCGCCCGCCTGCAACAGTAGCGCCACCGCCTCCTCATCCTGCAGGCACGCACGAGGGGTGAGGGCCCCGGGAGCAGCAGGGGAGGGGCGTGTGGGAGGCGGCACCATGCAGGCATGCGGGCCGGCGCGCAGATGGCAGGCAGAACCCACCCCGGCACCGCCGCCGCATGCTTTCCGCCATCCCCAGGCAGCACCCAGCTCTGGGCTGAGCAGAAGGCCTGCCACCCACCTGCACCTCCAGCGCATGGTGCAGCAGATTGCAGCCGGTGCTGCCTCTCTGCTGCAGTGACCTGAACGCAAGCAGCGGGCCCCCGACCCCTGGGCTGCCCACAGCACATGCCCAGCAGAAGGCAACCAGTGTCAAGCAACATACAGCAGTGCTTTACCTGCGCCTCCAGTGCAAGATGGAGCGGGGTGCTGCCTGCCGTGTCCCGCACATTCAGCAGCGCCCCGTGCCCCACCAGCAGCCGCATCATGTCCGAATCACCCGCCTCGGCGGCTATGTGCCTGCACAGCGGGCGGTGGGGTACATCATGCCAAGTGCGGGGGGGCCGCCCGGCATACAGTTGGCCAAAGGTGCACAGGGCAGGATGTCTGCTCAGGGGCGGTTGGCATCCCGCTGCCGCAGCACACGGGAACGCCAGGACCGCCCCCACGCACTTTACCGCCCCGCCCGCTGCCCCTTGCCGCCAGTCCTGACGGGCAGCCGGCTCCCGCTCACAGCGGCATCTGGTGCAGGGTGGGCACCGGGATGGCATAGTCGAGCCCCCTGGTCTTCACGCTCCACTGCCCGGCAGCGTACTTGCTGGGGTCCCTGCGGGTGGCAGAGGCAGGTGCAGGGCAGATGTGTCTGACTGTGTGTGCAGGCAGCGAGCTTAGGCGTGGAGGAGCCGCCTCGGAATAGATTCAGCCTCAGCGGTGTCACAGGTCATGGTTGGCACCCACCTCCTCACTTCACTTGCACCCTGCTCGAGAACCCCTGATAACTGTGCCCCACATCTGGAAACCAATGAGTACCCAGTGCCCCACCTGTTCTGCAGGTCCAAGTTGGCACCCGCCTCCACCAGCAGGCGTGCCACATCCAGCTGGCCGGCCTGCGCCGCCAGGTGGAGGGGCGTGCAGCCCTGGTTGTCTGCCAGGTTCAACGGGTTGGGCTGCTGCTGCTGCTGCTGCTGCTGCCGCCGCTGCTGCTGCTGCTGCTGCTGCTGCCGCTGCTGCCGCTGCTGCTGCTGCTGCTGCTGCTGCCGCTCAGCTGCACCCTGCTCCTGGCCTGTCACGTGCTGTTCGGCGTCGCCATCGCTACTGCCGCTGCCGCTGCCGACCGCCGCCCCTGCTGCCGCTGGTGCTGCACCCACAGCCACAGGCAGCAGCAGGCGCAGCAGATCTGATCGCTGGTGCTCCACAAGGTCGTGCCACAGGCTGCGGCCGTCCATGTCACGCGCAATCGCAAGCGCGTCCTCTTCTTGCAGCAGCACCAACAACTGCTGCCCCTGCCCCGCCTGCTCGCTCTGTGCCTGCTGCTTGCCCGCCGCCGCCCCTGCCGGCCCCAGCAGCCGCCGTGCGCGGCACAGCAGCGCCAGGCCCTGCAGCTGCGCGCAATACCGGCGGTCCAGCGCCGCCGCCGCGGCAATCAGCTCCCGCACTGCGCCGCCCACACCGCTGCCGCCGCCGCTGGCGGCAGTGCCTCCTGCTGCCCCCAGCACCTTCCACATCTCTCCCTGGCTGTCAAAGTCCTCCACAATGTCCAGCAGGAACTCATCGGTGAACTTGTAGGCAGACGGGTCACGCTCATCGGAGGCGGGGCTGCGCCAACAACAGGTTCGTGGCGCACATGTGGAGGGAACACAAAGTTGGGAGGCGCTCGGAAATTAGGCTGCCAGTTCAGCTTATTTCAGTCAGGGCTGCATGCAGGCAACGAGCAGTGGGCAGGGCAGGTGGGTGGCAGACAGGTGAGGCGCAGCAGCGGCAGCAGCGCCAGCAGCAGCGCCACCAGCTGCGCCAGCAGCCACGCCAGCAGCGGTGCCGCGGCCGCCTGGCTCTTGCCCTGCCAGCTTGCCTGCACCCGCCCGCGAGCCGCCCGCCCCCCGCCGCCCGCCCCCACACACTCCTCCACCTCGTGTTGCACCCAGCAGGCGCACCCACTCACTGGCGCTGCACATAGGCGGTGAGCAGCGCATCCCTGAGCTCCGGCCGCCCCTGAATGGCATCCGCTAGATGATGGAACAGCGCCTTCTCAAACAGCGCAACCATGGCTGGCTCGTCAAGAGCTGCTACCCAGGCGGGCACCTCTCGCAGGAGCTCCGGTTCGGCGCCGGCGCAGAGGCCCTCCAGGCGCTGCCGCTTGGCGGCTGCAGCAGATGCGGGTGGGGCTGAGACTGGATCAGTGTGATGCAGGGGGATGTTGTGGGATTGGGTCCGGGCACAACCACTGCCCACGCACTCTCGATTGGCGGATGCAAGGGGGCGGGAGTGTGGGCGGGGTGGAAGAAGGCGGGACATGCGTGCCGTGCAGCAGGGAGGCTCAGGGCAGCGCTGGCTGTAAAAGCCTGCAGCTGGGCAACACACAAGTGAAGCGTGGCGGCGGAAGCTGGTGACCACACCCTCGTGCCCTGTGGCTGCCCTGCTGCTGCCTCGCCACCACTGCTGATGTCGCTATTCCCCCATGCCCACAGTGCCAAACCCACACTGCCCTGCTGCTGCATCGCCCACACTGCCAACCCCACCTGGCGGCAGGGCCTCTGCCAGCTGCATCGTGTCCCCCAGCTTCTGCCAATCGTGCATGCCGCCGGTCCACACCATAGTCGACTCATCCACCACCTGCGGTTTGTGCAAACAAACAAACAAGCTCTGCTTTTGTTGTACCCACGTCACCAAGTCTGGCATGCAGAACGGTACCCCCGTGGTTGGCTCACCCACCGACTGCACTCCATGCAGCAACAGAATGCCCACCGCCCCGCCCCTGTCCGCCTGTTGCCCCACCTGAAGCTGCACAGCAAGGTGACATGGCATCTCGCAACGCAGCACAGCACAGCCCACCCTACATTCTGTTCAGTGTGTCATCTCTGTGATCTCAAGCTCGCTTGAGGATGGAGGCCTGAAATTTCATGCAAACCTCTGCTGCGTGCAAACTCACCCCCTGCATCGCCAGCTCCGCCATCCCGCGCCCGCCCACCGGCCCCTGCTGCTGGCCCTGGTGTATGAAGAACCAGGCCTGGGAGGGGTCCATGGCGGGCTGCAGGAAACAAGGGAGCAGAGAAGCAGGATGTGCAGGTTGAAGTGCGCAAGTCAGGGCAGGCGGGGGTTGATGTGCACCGCAGCGTGTCCGCGGCGAGCCGCCTGTTGCCCGCCAGAGCGGCGACTGAGCCTCACCGTTGATCGTAATGCACAGTTGGGATGGCAAGGCGCAGCAATACGTCCAATTCACTTGATGGGTTGCGCTGAAGGCGCTGGTTGAAGTGCCGTCGCACCCAGCAAGCCGAGGGAGGCAACGCTGAGCTGAGAAAAGGCAGATCAAGTGTTGATGGAGCGATCGCGGTGCGCAGAAAACGATATGCCGAACCCAGGATGGCCAAACCAAACACACTGATGTTTTCGACACGCTGGCATGTTCCCCAAGTCGCCGCTCCTGCTGTGTCCTATTTCATAGTAACGAAGCGCTATAGATATCACGAAGCACTTGCCGTCATTCCCACTAGCTGCACGCAAGTCATCGCCGCTTTCCGGCACAAAGAGAAGAGCGGCTTGCTAGGGATTGAGGACGCTACAGCGAGCAGAGAAGCCAGTGCAGTTGCAGGTAGGCTGCAGCGGAGGTTGCCTTGCCGCCTGCGCCGCTGTGCCGCCTGCCGCCGCCACACTGGTTGCCCCGTGCCTGAGCGAGCTGTGGCCAAGGCCTCATTGATTTGTACCCGTTGTTTCAAGCAGGTCGTCTGTGTGGCGGCCCCACCAGGCAGGCGGGATGACGGGGGCAGAGGCGTCCATCACACAATGGGAGCACAGAACCGTGCGCGTGCACCGGCGCAAGGTGCGCGTCCGCGGGTTGCCTGCCGCTGCCGCCTGCGCGCCGGGCACAGAACGCATGGGTCCCAGGCAGGTGTATTGCCCATCTCTACGTATATCAGGCTGTGCCCGAACAGCAGGAAAAAAAGCAAGCACCCACCCCTCCTGCAGGTCTTCACGCTTGGGTGGAACAGCGAGGGCAAGCGGCTGGCCAGCGGTTCGGTGGACCAAACCGTGCGCATCACGCGCGTTGATGCCAACTGCTCAGTGAGTGGCCGGCCGACTGCAGGGTCAGTGTGTGGCCGAGAAGTCAAACGCAGGTGTGGCACAGCTGCTGTGGGGCAGGCACAGCGGGCAGGGCCGGCCGGCATGAGCTGCTGCGTGTTCTCGAGGCCCCGCAGGAGTCGGAAGCGACGCTCATTTGCCTCTGGTCACCACCCTGTGCTCATCGGCTTGTCAGCAGAACCGCTGCATGCATCTGCCCATCCCCCGGCCCCCGCTGCGGCACCAGCATGAGGCAGAGCTGCGGACACGCCACGTGGCAGGGTGACCAAACCTGTCGTGGCCCCCGTCCCCTGCGCTGGCCTGCCCTAATCTGCCTTGCTCCAACTTGCTGACTGAAATATGATGAGGACAGCAGGCAGCCTGCTCAGGGCAGCATGCCCAGCTGGGGCTGAGGCGGCGTTGGCAAGGGGGCTGGGCTGCATGCATGGGCAGCACCACACCGGCTGTAATGTGACCCAGGCTGGCTTCCCACTGAACCGCTGCCTGCGGCGCCTCCCAGCCTGCACACACTCCAGCGGCGCCTGCTCACCGATGGGTGCACCGATGATGTTTGCTGTCACATAGGTCATCAGCTCGTCGTGTGACTCGGTGTGGGCAGGAACTCCTCTGAGGAGTCCCTCCCGCCACACTGTGTCACGCGTCAGAGCTGATGGCCTATGTGACAGCAAACATCATCGGTGCACCCATCGGTGAGGAGGAGCTCCTCCCTGCGCGCCCGCAGGCGCCACACCGGGTCACACTTCAGAGGCGGTGGCCTATTTGACAGCCTCGAGGAGCGCCATGACAGCTGTCAGTCCTAGCCTTGGCAGGCATGAGGGGGCCGCCCTTTGCCTGGCAGCCAGCAAGTGCCGCAAACTGTGCCGCCAGTGTGTGCATGCACTGCAGAGCTCTGGCAGTCCTACTTCACTGTATGGTAGCTGACTGGTGCCTTTGGCTTGATTTCCTGTTGGCTTCCTCAACTCCACGCCCTCGGGCTGTAATCTTCTTCTTCTTCTGGCAGTCCTGCCACCTGGACTGGCGGGCCCGGCTTTATGCAGCAAAGGAGCTGCAGAATCCGCGCATGGCAGTGCAGAGGCTTTGCTCACAGCTCACCCACCTGACAGATATCCCTCACTCCCTCACTCCCAAGTGCAGTACAAGCAGGAGGCAGAGCTGCGGGGCCACGGCGATGGGGTGACCAACCTGTCGTGGCACCCCACGCACCCCGACAAGCTGGCGTCGATTGCAGGGGCGGAGAAGAGCGTGCGGTGAGCGGGCGGCGGCGGGCTGGGTTGGACTGGGAGGCGGAGACAGGCGGCATGGGGGAAGGGAGGGAGGAGGCGGTGGCATCATGTGTAGTAGCCGTGCGGGCTGCAGGCAGTGGACACACTTCCGTTGCTGCCACAGAAGCCGTGCCCTGCCCTCCATGCTGCCCTGTCCTGCCCAGCGGACGCATTTTGTCTTCTCTCGCAGGCCCCCGTGTCAGCAGCCCGTGGTCTCAACCTCTACCTGGCGTCCCTTGTTGTTATGTCCCGCTGGACCTGCCCCTGTCTTGCAGCTTCTGGGACACCCGCGCCTCCAAGAACACAGCCACCGTGTCCACCCCCGGTGCCAACCTGTACCTGGCCTGGTCCCCGGACTCGCACTTCCTGGCCGTGGCCAACAAGGAGGATGTGGTCTCGCTGGTGGACACGCGGTGAGGATGGGGGGGTGTTAGCAGAGGGTTGAGCCTGCCATGATTAGGGCGCTCGCCTGCTTGCGGTGGCAAAAAGCAGGCTGGTCGCAGAAAGCAGGCTGGTCGCAGCCTGGTGGATATACGGTGGGGCATAACGTTCAAGTGGTGAGGTCAAGTTCTCGACGCCTTTGGGAAACCACAAGGAATGCGGATGAGGATAAGGATAAGGTTGCAGATTAAGGCACATGTGGATCTTAAGGCACCTTCCAAGCCAGATTGGCTCAGGATCATGTTGTCTTTTGGGGGTCAACACAACAACAGACCCTCATTGGCGGTCAAACAGGATGACGTGCTCCCACAATTAGACACGCGTGGATGCACCGTGTTGTCAATGAATGAGGGTGACCATCAGGGTGCGGATTGCGGGGGGGGATTCACTGTTAGGCTTTGGGGTTTGAGCATCACGTAGCGGGCTTAAGGTGGGGCTAATGCAACTCCTGCCGGCAGCAAGCAAAGAGGACCGGTCCTGTTGGGTACACGGTGAGCAAGGGGCGGGGGATGCAGACTCACGTCAGTGCTGTGTGCCTGATCAGATGCCCTCTTGCGCCAGCCTGCTCACATACTGCTGCTGCTGCTGCTGCTGCTGCTCTCTCGTCCTTTCCTTCCAGGCTGCCCGCATGCCTGCCTGCCTCCCAGCCCGCACCTGCCCGGCTGCCTGCCCACCTCCCAGTCCTTCACTGCGTTCCACAAGCCCCCACGCACCTGCAGGCGCATGAAGGTGGTGCACAAGTATCCGTACAAGTATCAGGTGCAGCCACCCGGCTTGTCGTGTTGGCAGGCAGGGAGAGGGGACACGCTAGGCCGGAGCCTGCGCTGCCTGCCGACCTGCCGACGTCAGCCTGCCCAGTCCTGCTCGCACAGGCGCCGTCAGTGCACTGGGCATGCTGCTCTGCTAAATTCTTACCATCGTGTCATTTCATGTCCTCCACACCCATTGACCGGCTGCAGGTGAACGACCTGGCCTTCTCGCGGGACGGCAAGGCGCTGCTGCAGTGCACAGGACAAGGTGCGCGCGTGGTGGGGAAGCGCGCATGTGCCCTTGCCTTGCTCGGCTGCACGCAGGGTGCTGTGCCTGTGCACAGGTTGCCATGCGCGGGCGCGTAGACATCTAGACGAGGCAGGCAGGGCCCACGTCTTCTGCTGTAGCAGCAGCCCCAAACGCCCACTCCTGCCCGCCCCACCACTCATCCCTGGCCTGCCTGGCGCGTGCTGCTGCTGCCGATGGGCCATGCTGGGAGTGCTGGCTACGCTGCCACTGCCATCACCACTGCTCTTGCCTCGGTACACATCCTTCGCGCCCCATATCTGCCGGCGGGTGTCATGCTGTCTTTTGTCACGTGTGCAGGAGAGGTGGAAGTGCTCAGCTTCCCCGACATGCGGCGGATACGGGGCCTCAAGGGCCACACCTCCTCCGCCCTGGCGGTTGCGCTCGACCGCCAGCAGCGGTGGGTGGCCACCGGCGGTGCCGACGCGGTGGCGTGCCTGTGGGACACCACGGTGAGGGGAGGACAGGGGGCGGGCAGGGCTGTGACCAAGGGGCGGTGGCAATGAGTCGTGGGGACAGATTTGTCAGAGGGCGGCGGCAGGCGGTTGTGGCAGAGGGCAGCGTCATGTAATTGTGGGACACGACAGGGTGAGGGGTTGGCAGCGGGCAGGCCGGGGTGTGTGTATTGGAGCGCCCTTTCTGTCCTTGTTGTTGGGCAGCCGCGGTGCGGTGGCCTGCATGTGGGGCTTTGCATGCCTGTGGTCGGTGGTGTGCAGCACTGGTGGCGGGTTGGCGCGGCAGCTAGGGTGCACCCTACATCCTCCCCCCTCTCCCGCATGCTAGGCGGCATGGCATGCCCTGTTGACGCGATGCTGCGCTTTCACTGCCCTTACACCACCTGGCCCGAATCCCTCTGCCCACCTGCCCTCCCGCCTCCTCCCGCTTCCGCCCTGCGCACGTTCTCATGCTCGTGCTCCGCTCGTTCGCCTCCCCATTTCACCTCCTCCCTGCCTCCTCAGGACTACATCTGCCAGCGGACATACATCGGCATGGACTACCCTATCCGCGCCCTCAGGCAAGCCCCTGTGTATATGCAATCATCCCTCGCCGCCGGCTTGCCATGCACACTCTGTGCTTGAGCGTGCTGTCCAAATATAAGCCTGTGGCGTTCCTGTGCCCCGAGGCTGCCAGCGATGCAGCGCCTGGTTTTGCACAACACCGGCACCCCCACCTGGCCACCCCGACAGCCTGGGCGGTTGCCAGGGGGATCGAGCGCTCAGGCATGCAGCTGAAATTCCAAGTTTCGTTCACATGATCTGCCCTGCAGCTTTAGCCATGACTCTCGCTACCTGGCCATTGCGGGAGAGCAGCAGGTGCGGGGGGTGGGGGCAGGGGTGCGACTCCAAACTGATGCCTGGTACACACTTTCAAAGGCACCTCGGCCAGTCGCACCCCTTGAGCAAATGCTGGATGCGAGACACACTACATGCATCGATCATGACGCGTTTTGACAAGCGGCTGCGGCGCTGTGTGTTGGTGTTGCAGGTGCTGGATGTGGAGGAGGTGGAGAGCGGGCGCAGCCTGGGGCGCTTGACGCTACGCAGCACGTGAGTGGGAGGGATGTGGAGGGTGTTGCACTGCTTGCCTTTTCTTCAAAGCGCCAGCCGGTAGCTTGGCCTGCCTGCTGCCTCCTCCGCATCTCATGTGCCCGCTCCATTGCATTTTTGTGCACTCAGAACTGTTGTGCCTCATCATTGGCCTTCTGCAGCCCCGAAGACGTGGCTTGGAACCCGCGGCACCACATGCTGGCATTCGCGGGAGACCACGGCACAGACGAACGGGGAGTAACCTATGGCGAGATCGAGTTCCGCTGGAAGAAGGGCTGAGGGGCTGGCAAAGGTGCAGAGCTGTGTGTAACCGTGCAGGCGCCCCCACCTGGCGCCAGCTGCCGCAGCTGCTCGATGCCTGCATCTTGTTGGTTGTATGAAGCTCTGTGCATGTTCGTTGTAAAGTACCGACGACATCTATTGGCAGCAGACCAGCTGACGTACTGGAGCCTTTGAGAGATCTCTGAATGTCAAGATGGCCAGATGCATATGTCGACAGATGCGCCTTGCTGGCGCTCCACCGTCACAAAGTTTGATTTCTCAGCCATCGCCAATTATGGTTTGCACATCTTAGCTGCCTACGGGGGCATATGTGCTTTGTGTCTCGCTTCCTGCTGTGCGCCATGACGGTCCCGCAACGCAAATCGCTTGACGAACTCCCGCCTCGGTGCCACGGGTCGCTTGGCGAGCGCCTGATGCAGCAGGATCGCGCGTTCAAAGTCAGCGGATGTGCGCTGCTGCTGTCTACGCTGCTGGTCGGCACGCTGCTCGTGCTGCCTCGGGTTCCCGTCGGGCTCCCCTTGCATCACCTGCGCCTGAACTCCCTCGGAATCGGCAATGGGAGCGACGGAAGCAAAGTTGCAGATGCCGCTGCCAGCAGTGGTGGCGGCAGTGGCGGTGCCGCCAGCGGCAGTGGCAGCCGAGGCCAAGTGCAGAGTGCGCGGCAGCAGCCACCTCAGCAGCCTACGCCCAGCAGCAGTGGGCCTTCACAGCAGCAGCAACAGCAGCTTGAGCCGCCGGAGGAGCGTCCAGCGACCAGCTGGGCAGAAGGTGCCGCCTTCCATGCCCCGGAGTCCCGCTGCACCATCCATCCTGAGGGTGCGCCCGCCCTGCCGCCAGCCTGGGGCCGCAGCCCGCCTGCCCGGCCTGCCTGCTCGGCCTCCTGCCATCTTGCATTCACGGGAGTCACCCGACGCCGGCAGCTCCCGCCCCGGCAAAGCTCCAAGCCGTCTGCACTGCTGGCCGCTGTTGGACCGATGTAAGCACCGTTGCTCTGCTCCACCCGCTGCGCCCCACTGCCCGCACCCCCTCCGCTTCACGCCCGGGGTCTAGTTCAGGAACAACCCCCAACACCTGCTCACCCCCTCCGCTGCAGGCTCCGTAACATACGACCCGTCCCCGTCCCCCACCAGCGGCATGCCCTTCCTGTTTGACGTCAACCAGTTTGCCTCCAAGGCGTACCGTGAGAGCAGCTGCGGAGCGGGCATCGACAACAGCTGGCGCGGGCGGTACCGCTGCTTCGGGTGCGCCTTGGGTGGATTGGAAGAGCGGGGGCAGTGGGGCAGGCACGCTGGCATTTGCAGCAACCTTAGGGAGGCTGACGTAGCTGGCGTGATTGGAGGCAAGCTAGCCTTGCCCTAACAAGCAGGCTTCACCCTCCTTCCCATTCACTGAACCCTTCCTTGCCTCCGCCCTCCCTGCCTGGCTTCCCTTCCGCAGGCCCTGCATCTTTGAGAGCAGGCTGTGCGACACCCAGTTCCCGGGGACCAACAAGAGCCAGGCGGTGCTGGCGCGCTACCAGGCACAGGGCTGGCGGTTTGGCGACATCTCCCCCTGCGAGCTCTTCCAGCGCATACGGTGGGTGTGCGGCCTAGCTGAGGGCCCTTGCTGTGCCATCAGGGGTGGGCGCTGGGAAGGGAGGCAGCTGTGGTGGGTTTTTATTGCTGTCTGGTATGAGCGCTTTGGACACAGCATGATGCGCGCCCGGTGGCAGCCACCTGCTCCAATATGCTGCCGAGTGCTGCTGCGGGGCTTACGGTGGCGGGCACACTGCACTCCATCAAAAGTGCCTGCACCTCATCACGAGGCAGCAGTGCTTGAGCCAGGCCCCCCTGCTTGAGCGGCACCTCCCTGCAAGGGCGAGGGGCATGCTGTGCCTCTTTAGCCTGCTTCATTGTCCCGCCCAACCTTCCCAAGCAGCCTGAACGCCCCACCCCTTCTGCCTGCTTGGCCCACCCGGTTGCAGGGGGCGCACGCTGTGGTTCATGGGCGACTCCCAGACCTGCCACTTCTACTACGCGGCAGAGTGCTTCCTGCGGGAGTTTGCGCCCCGCATGAAGCGCAGGTGGGGAGGGCGGGTGTACTGATAAGGGCAGGCGGGTGGGCAACACAGGTCAGGTTTGCGCCCCGCATGAAGCGCAGGTGGGGGGGGGGCGGGTGCATTGATAAGGGCAGGCGGGTGGGCAACACAGGTCAGGTTTGCGCCCCGCATGAAGCGCAGGTGGGGGGGGCGGGCAGGCCTGGCAACAAGGGCAGGCGGGCAAGCAGGTGTGATAGTGAGGGTAGATGGTCGGCAACCCAAGGGCAGGTGTGCGTGAGCGGCTGCAAAGGCGTTGGTGCTGCAGCAGATGTGGTGCACGGTGCGGCCTGGGCCTGTGTGCAGCGCAGCACCTTGGCACGAGCGGGTGCTCATGCACTGCCCGCCTGCGTGTGCAGTCCACCCTGGGTGTGTCGTTGCACCGCCTGCCTGCGCAACTGTCAGCTTCTTCAACCTTGCCTGCCCCACTTATTTTACCCCACCCCGCCTCACGTGGACCCACCCTCCGCAGCACCCCCTTCCCGCGTGACCTCAACCACCAGTTCAACAGCCACGACCCGCCCATCTACCCAAAGTGCCTGGAGCTGGCCCACGGCACGCGCGTGTGCCAGCTGCGCGTGGACGACGGGCGCACGCTGGTGCGGCACGTGCTGCCGCTGATGGTGAAACACAACCCCAGCTTTGCCCGGGACCTGGTGGTCTTCAACTTTGGGTGAGCCTGTGGTGACCTACCCGTTTACGATGGGGTTGTTCCTGCCATGCACGCTAGTTTTGTGGGTTGAGGTGGAGACAGGCTGGCCCCGACTCGGTGGCCTCCAACTTTGGATGAGCTGTGCAGGCTTGTTCCTGCCAGTCAATTCAAGAAAGGATTGTTCCTGCCACGAGTGTTCCTAGGGTTGTTTTCTAGTTCCTGCCATTTGGGAAAGGGTTGTCCCTGCCATGCGTGTTCTTAGGGTTGTTTCTAGGCTTCTTGCCATGCACGCTAGTTTTGTGGGTTGAGGTGGAGGCAGGCTGGCCCCGAGGGGTGCTGAAGAGGCTGCTGCCTAGTTGTCGGTGTGCTCGCAGCTGGAAGGCAATACCGCAGAGGCAGCGGGGGGAGGAAGGAGCGTTGCCCCAGCCATGCACATCAAGGGTTGGTATGGGGTGGAGACAGGGTGGCAGGATGAATGGCAATGCTTGCCACCCAGCAGTGTCCGCCCTTTTCCCCCGCCCTCCCCTGCCGTGCCTCTTTGTTTAAACCAATGCGGCCACCACTGCCGCCAAGCGGCAAAAGAAACAATGTTCCCACCTGTGGATGCAAGGCTGCACCTTCTGTTTGGCAAGAAGGGGCCCTGCAAGGGCGTTGTCCTGTCCAATTCTCGGCGTACAACCCCACCCTGGTGTGCTGCTGCGTGCGTGCCGCTGCACTGCAGGCTGCACTACGGCAAGCTGGGCGAGGAGGGCTTCCTGCAAGACATTGCCTTGGTGGCTCGGTGGCGGAGGCAGCGGGGGCGCAGCAGGCGGCCCCAAATGGTCTGGATGGATGTGCCGGTTCAGGTGGGCCCACCGCGGGGCGCAGGATGGGACCGCTTTGGGCAGGGGCAGGGGTGGGGCAGGGCAGGGCAGGGCAGGGCAAAGCAGGTGGGATTGCAGGGCAGGATGATATGGCAGGACGGCATGGCCTAGCATGCATGCGGATCCGCCCTTGGGTGCCAGCAGCAGCAGGCTGCCTGGGTCCCTGCATTTTCGATCTGACCTCACACATGCTCGCTGTGTCGCTGCGGTTGCCAGCTCTGGTCTCACAATTTCTCCCCTGCCCTGCCCGCCTGTCCGCACCGCCCCGCTTGCTGCAGCACTTTGACGGGCCTGATGGGAGGTACCGCAAGAGCCTTCAGAAAGACGGGGTGAGTGATTGTGCCTGAGCCATGCTCAGAAGCATTGGGACTGGCAGGTGGCGGGAGTGTGTCTCGAGGGAGTTGCAGGGCCGCGGCTGCCCCAGTGTGATGCAGACAGCGTGCAGGCTGTTCATGCCTTTTCCAGCCCCCTGCCTGCTCTCACACCATCCGCCTATGCGTGAGTCCCCCCACTCCGCCGGTGCTCCCTGCTTCCCCCGCCCCTGCAGCACATGCAGTGCCGCAACCTCACCTCCTGGTACGAAGGCGTGCCTGGCATCGTGGCCGGCGGCGCAAAGAACATGCTTGCGGTGCCCCACATCCGAAAGATGGCGGACGCGCACCTGCGGACGTGGAATGCCAGTGTGCCGCTTTGGGATGTCCATATGCCCGACGAGTGCACGCACTGGTGCAGCCCGACAGCCTACCACATCTGGCTCTGGCTCCTAAATCGAGAGCTGGCGAACAGCAGGGTGGGCGCGCCCGTGCAGCTGCGGCAGCGAGCTGGCAGCGGCGGCTCATGATAAGGACCATTTGCCCACCTGCGAGCATATTGCATGCGCTCATCGTGGCGGTCTTAGCTGTTACATTGCGCATTGATTCTTGTGTGTGCATATTGCGCCTCAAGCCTGCACGATAAGCTTGGGCAGTGCCGGCAGCGGTCATGGCGTCACAGGAGGACTTTCAGCGCACCGTGGATCGTTTGCTGGTCCATATGTGCGATGTAGAGAGCAAGGCGCAGGCGGCAGCGACAGTCACGATAGCGCTGATGCTGCAGAGCCCCCAGAGCCAGCAATTTGCGGCAGCAGCAGACCTGGGCAAGGTGGCAGCGCGGCTTGCAGAGTTGTTGGAGTCGCCTGAAGCGGCGGTGCAGGTCAGGAGCCTTGTTGCGCTGCTGCCGCCGCTCCACCTGCCTGGCCTGTCCACCGACTCCTGCTGCAGCTGCCACGTGCCATCGCCCTGCCTGCAGCAACTGAGAAGCGGCCCCTTTCCCTTTCGGTATGCTGCAGCGCAATGCCACGGCAGCACTTTCTGCCTGCTTGGAGTGCAACAATGCTGCAGTGCAGGCAGCCATCGAGAACCGAGCGGTGAGTGTGGGCACGGCATGCACCGCCGAGCTGCTGCACCGTGCTCATGCATAGAGCAGCGTCTGTGACGTGGTGCTGTGAGAAAGGCTGCCGTGTGTCAACACTTGGGCAGCTAGAGATGCCTTGTGAGCAATCGCTCTGCATCCGTTAGTCGGCAGGCGGCATGACGGAACACCGCTGCGATTCCACATGCTCTCAACCTTTGCATTCACTCTTGCGCCGTCCCCTGCAGGCGGAGCGGGCTGTCTCGGTTCTTGAGAGCTTAGCAAGCAGCGGCAGCGGCAGCACTCCTGCTGACGCTGGCCTGCAGCTCAACCTGCTGGTGCTGCTGGGCACGCTGGGCGAGGTTTCGGAAGCCACGGCGCAGCTGGTGCTCGACTCTGGCGGCCTGCAGCAGCTGCTGGGCAGCGCCGACCCGGCAGCTGCCGAGCAGCTTCAGGAGGCAGCAGTGGATGGGCTGTGCAAGCTGGCATCCAGCAGTGCGGTCGCAAAAGATGCGGCAGCCGCAGCAGGTGCCATCCCCCGCCTGGCAGCGCTGCTCAAGAACAGCAGCAGCAGCAGCGGCAGCAGCGGCAGCAATGCTGCCAGCAGTGCAGAGGTTCGCGTGCGCGCGCTGCTGTGCCTGGGCATGCTGGTGAGCGACCACCCCGCGCGGCAGCTGGAGCTGGCCAGTGCTCCCGGGGCGGTGGCTGCTGTGCTGCGCCTGATGCGGCAGCATGACGACGGCGACTGCCAGCAGATAGCGGTGGGGCTGTTCAAGGAGCTGGCGACCAACGCGGATGCCAAGGAGGCCATTGCAGCGGCGCTGAAGGAGCAGCAGGCAGCCGATGCGGCGGCCACGTTTGTTTGAGAGCGGGTCACGCATTTGTTGTTCTTGCTTTTGCTGCTGTTCCCCTGCTGCTGCCATCGTTTTGTTGGTCCTTCCCCTGCTTGCTTCGCTCCCCCGCCTTTATCACAGCATCACCGGCTTACAGTGCACAGTTGCTAGACTGGTGGTTACTCCTTTGCAGCATTGCATGACTTGACACTTGTGAGCAAATTGCGACCCCAGGGACAGTGTTGAGGTGTGTCAGCCGCAGGTGGTCCAAATTACAAGGGAACAGGAGACGGAGAAAGGAGACGGAGAAAGGGTACATAAGTGCTTCACGAAAGAACATGGAGTACTAGCCATATTTGCAGTAAAAGTACATACCAGTGACAAGAATAGGTGTACGTCGGACCCTTCAGCAGGGCGGCCACAGCGCCGCATCCTCAGCTGCCGACAGCCCGGTCTCTTGGTTGGACAGCCGCCACAGCTGCGCTGCCAGTGCGGCATCATGCGCAGCGGGGGCGGCACGGCACGCACGCTGGTCATGAAGGTACAGCTCGCTGCGGCCGTGGAGCTCCGGTGCCAGCGCGGCATGCAGCACCGTGCGCGCCCCCTGCGCCGGCGTCTGGAAGGCCAGCGAGGCGAGCCACTTGAGCGGCGCTGCCAGCGGGCCAGGCACGTTGGCAAAGATGGCAGTGTTGACGCGGCCAGGGCTGACAGAGTAGGCGGTGACGCTGCTGCCGCGCTGCGCCAGCTGGCGTGCCAGCTCTGCAGTCATCAGCACATTGGCCAGCTTGCTGCGGGCGTAGGCGGCGTACCAATAGGCGGGCGGCGGCTCCAGCTGCAGCGTTTGGCTGCTGCCAGGGCTGCTGCTGTTGCTGCTGGCTGGAGGTGCAACGGGATTGCTGCCGCCGTCACTGCCGCTGCTGCTGCTCCCGCTGCTGATGCGCAGGCTGCCGCGGCGGTGCGCCTCGCTGGCCACCGTGACCACCCGCCCCGCTGGCGCCATCAGCGGCAGCAGCAGCCGGGTGAGGAGGTAGGGGCCCAAGTGATTCGGCTGGAAGTGCCCGCACTCGCCGCTGGGTGCAGTAGGCACGCCCATCACGCCGGCATTGTTCACGAGCACCGCAAGGTGCGGCAGGCCGTCGGCCGCTCCCGCTCCCGCTGGCCCTGCCGCTGCCTGTGCCGCCTCCAGCTCAGCGGCAAAGGCTCGGATGGAGGCGTAGTCTGAGAGGTCAAGTGTTCGGCACTCGCAAGACCCCGGCAGGTCTCGGCTGTCCAGCTCAGCCTTGGCAGCAGAGCAGCGGGTTGGGTTCCGGCTGGCCAGGATGACCCGGTGCCCCGCCTGGCGCAGCCCTGCCGCCACCTCTAGGCCTGCATGAAAAACAGGACCGTGAGGGTGGGAGAGTAGCGGGTGGGCTGTGGTTTTCATGCCGCCCATGTGCCCGGTGTCAGGAGGGCAGGCCCGGGGCCAGCAGGTGGGCAGGCGGGTGGGAAGGCGGCAGCAGGCAGCGGTGGCAGGCGGGGCGGCGGCGGCGGCGGCGGCAGGGCGGTGCGGTGGCAAGCTTTACTCAGCTTGCTTCGTCCCAAAAGCTTACCGATGCCTCCAACACTCACACCCGTCACCACGGAGAGCGGTGGGTGCTGCGGGAGCGCGGCCATATTCTTGAACTGTGGAGGCACTGTTGGGGCCCTCCAGGCGGCCTGAGGCTTTCGGATCGAGGACCTCGTGCTCAATTGGATGACGGCGCTCAGACCTGACCATGGGAGTCATCGCGATGCATCGGGCCGCCACCTCACCAAGAGTGGAGGGAGAACTCAAACTCAAATTCCTCTTCCAGTTCAATCTGCGTGTGGCGATCCAGGGGACCGTGGGGGTGTGCGTCTTGGGGCATCAGCTGTGTCTGAGAGCAGCGTAGAGCAGCACCTGTCGTCGCCTGAACGCGAGCAACATGGCCGAGAATGAGGGGCCTGGCTTCCAGCGCTTTCCCCCCAGCCCGACCAAGCTGCAGCTCCTGGCAGCAGCAAACGCCCGGAGCAGCCCTGAGGGCTGGTCGATAGGAACAACCCTGAACAACAGTGCGTCTGTGGGTGCCTCAAGCCGCATTCCCAAGCCGCTGGGCACACCCGGCGAGGCGGGCATCAAGAGCAAGGTGAGGTGGTCGTGGGGGGAAGGCCGGCTAGCACACGCCGCTCGCGTCTGCCGGCGTCTGTCGCCGCCGCTGCGCGTCGCTGCTGCACCCCTGCACACCGCTGCCCCTCACGCCTACGTGCACTGGTCGCCACCACCTGCAGTCCGGTGCCAACACCCCGTCAGGGGAGCCACGGGAGGATGTGCTGAAGAAGCTGGAGACGGATCTGGAGTCTTGGCTGGCAGTGGAGCAGGCCAAGGCGGCGGCAGGTGCGTGCATGGTGCTGTGCTTGGACATGCGTGCTGCTGGGTGCTGCCTCTCGCATGCGCCTTACATGGGCCTGCCGCCACATGCGTTGCCAGACAACGACCTGTGGCATCGCAATTGTTGCCCGTGTGTAACACTTTGCTGTGGCCTCCTGCTCCTGTGATCCGCACCCACGTCTGTCCCTGTCTGCTCTGCAGCCTCCAATGCAGAGGCCAAGGAGATGCACGAGGTGGGTGCTTGCAGCACCTGCTGTTCCGCAATGGCTGAGGCTGTTACATCTGCTCTGCTTGCCGTGCCTTCTGCTGGGTGCTGCCTTCTGCTGAGTGCTGCCCCGCCCTCACGTCCCTGCACTTCCCTGCCTGCTCACCCTCCCTGTGCTCTGCTCACTGGCCCTACCCTGCAGGCGCGCGCGGCACAGCTGAACGACAAGCTGACTAGCACGCGCAACACGCTGGTTGGCCTGGCGCGTGCCAACGAGGAGTACTTGAAGAGCGCACGCAAGGTGGCAGCTGTGAAGAGCCGGCTGCAGGAGAAGGAGGCAGCTGCGGGCAAGGTGGGTGCGTTGGGAGTGGCAGCCGCAAGGTTGTTTTGTATCCAGGTGGGGGCACAGGGGCAGGTGGTACAAGGCAGGGCAGACCAGGGCTGGGTGAGATGAGAATGGGGTTGGGCAAGTGCTGAGGACGGCGCAGAGGCTGGGAAATCTGGCTGCACGCATGATGTGGGCATTCCTGCTGGCAGGTGATGGCCCGCCGCTGGGGCCATCAGTAGCCGTTGAATGTACCTGTTTGAATAGGTGTGTTTTATCTGCTGCAGGCCAGCAGCAAGTCAACCAGCCGCGAGGCGATTGAGAACGTCAAGCAGGAGCTGAACATGGCCACCAGCCTCATGGCCGCTGCCTCCACCCGCGTGGAGCAGGTGGGGGTCTAGATGCCGCACAATGTTGTGATGGAGTCGGCTGTGTGGGTGGGCCCAAAACCTGTGTGCGGACCGTGTCAGGCTGGGAGACTCTGTATGCGCACGCAAGGCCACAGACCAACCCGAGTGCTTTCCGCCCTGCCCGCTCTTTTGCCTGCCTGCCTGCAGATGGAGGAGGTGTGCGACATGCTCATCCAGCGCGTGGCAGACCTGGAGAAGGAGGAGGACGCGCTGAGGTGGGTGGGGGCCGTGGGCTCAGCCGCAGCGCAGTGGGAGGGAGCAGAGCGTGATGGATGCATCGATGTTTGAGTGTAGATTTATTCAAAGCAAGATGCCTTCAAGGTGTGCGCCGCCCGCCTGCTGGCCAGCCTGTGCGCCTACTGTTACGCCAATTAGCCTGATCATTCCAGCCTGCTCTGGTGTCAATGTAATGCAGGACTCGCGCCGACACGCTGCAGCTTGAGCGCAATGCGCTGCAGCAGAACTTGGAGGACGCGATGCAGCAGGCGGCCAAGGTAAGCTGGGGACCTGTGCAAGGTGGGTTGCACGGAGCAGCTGCCCCGGTGTGCTGTGAAGGCAATTTACCCTCATCCAACAGGGCCCTCACTGCTGCTGCCTGCTTGGGGGTCGTACCATGCGCCTGTGCAGGGCACGCCCAAGGGCAACGACGCCAAGAAGAAGCTGCCTGAGATCATGGACTCGCTCAGGTGGGGAAGGCCGCGGATACCTGCCTCCGTGCGTGCCCGCCTGCCTGCCTGCCCATCTTCCTGCAACCCCAGGTTTGCAGCTGGCTGCGCTCTTTCCTGCCTGTGATGACACATCCACCCCTGTGTGTCTTCTTTGACCCCTTGGGCGCCGGCAGGGAGTCGTGCGCCGAGGTGGAGCGCCTGCACCGCGAGAACGCGGAGCTGCAGAAGCGCCTTGAGGAGCAGGTGAGCCGCGTGTATTGAGGCTTTGGTGGGCTAGCAAATGCACGTCTGGGGCAGAACAGTAGCCAGCTGTGTGCCACCTGCTGGCCTTCCGCTGCGCGCCGCCTGCGCGCCGCCCACCTGGACCCCAGCCAAGCCTCAGTCGCTCTGCCCACGCATGCGTCTTACTCTCTCTGCACCCGCTCTCTTTTCCGCGTGCTCCTCAGGCTGCTGAGACTGGGCGTGAGGTGGCCAAGGTGCTGGCGGAGAAGCAGGCCAGCCTGGACGCTCTGGTGCGCGTCACCGCAAGCACCGCCACCACCGCCGCCACCACCGCCATCGTGAAGGTGAGGAAGGCGTGAGGGTGGCGGTGGGGTCGAGTTAATTTGGGTTCGTGCTGCAGAAGGACGTCCCACTGGGAAGGCTGGCTGCCTGTATTGCTGGACCAGCTGCCAAGGTGGAAAGAAGCTGCCAGAACACGCTGGCAGCTGCTTGGGGGGCCTTGGACGCGCTCTAATTTTATGGTGCTCATCAGGATCACTGACTCAGCATGGCTGGAGGATGCCCCTGCCGCCCTACAGGATGAGCAGAGCGCCTCGCGCCTGGCAGCGGCGGAGGAGAAGGTGGCGGCGGCAGAGAAGAAGGCGGAGCGCCTGCAGGGCGAGCTGTCCAGCCTGCAAACCCAATATGATGCCGCGTGCACCGCACAGGCTGAGCTGGTGAAGGAGCGGGGGCAGCTGGAGAAGCGGGTGAGCGGGCCGAGGTGGCAGTCTTGGTGGCGGCGCTGTGGTGCAGGCAGGGCAGTGGCTGTGTGGTCGACACTGCTCTTGGGGTGCACACACCTGCTAGATGCTCCTTTGTATCTGCACCTGCCTGTACGCTGCTGTGTCATGCCCCTCTGGCTGCCTGCTGCAAGCTCATCTCCCCCATCCATCTTCATGTCTCACATTCCTTCCCGCAGCTGGAGATTGAGGCGCGCGTCCGGGCGCAGCTCAAGGACGAGGTGCTTGCCAAGGAGACTGCCGAGAAGGAGCTGGGCGCTGAGCTGGCGGCGCTCAAGACCACCGCCGACACCACCACCGCCGACCTGGCCGCCGCGCGCTCCGAGGCGTCTGCCGCAGCGCAGCGCTGCTCAGAGCTGGAGGCAGAGCAGGCCCGCCTGGCCACCGCCAAGGCGGCACTGCAGGAGCAGCTGGATGCCCGCGAGGCGTCAGCAGCAGAGGCGGAGCGCACCGTGGCGGCCATGCGCGAGGACATTGCGCGCCTGGACGCCCTGAACTCTGAGCTCAAGGAGGCGATGAACAAGAAGGTGGGTGGCTGGTGGTTCCTGGGGCTCGGGAGCGGGCAGGCAGGGGGATAGCTGGGGCTGTGCAGGTTGGGCAGGTTGCTAGTTGGGCAGCAGGAGTCGGTCAGAGCAGGGGCAGTGCACCCTCTTGTGCGCTGGCATTTGTGCAGCCTGTGCAGGGGGGCAACAGAAACCACACCTGCCGTCCTGCGTCATCCTCTAACCTGTACTCTTCCTGCCTCCTTGATGGACCGCGCAGGTGACTGAGCTGAGCGCTGAGGTGGCGGCGCTCACCGGCGAGCGCACGGTGCTGGAGCGCGAGGCCGACCAGATGCAGCGTGACATGCAAGAGATGGCACGCCAGCTGTGCGTGAAGGAGGAGGAGATCCGCAGCCAGCTCAAGGCCGGCACGCCGCGTGGCGAGGGTGAGGCGGAAGGGGCCTAGTGGGGCAGAGGGTTTGTAGGGCGCGCGGCCGGAATGGGGTTCAGGCAGGCAGGAATGGCCTCCCAATTCAGCTTCCTCCTTCGTTGACACATCGGCTGCTGAACCTCCGTGTTGCTGTGAGCTTGCTCCCTCGGTCGTGTATGCCTCACCCCTCCCGCCATGCCCCTGCCTTGGCCGCAACCTGCTTTTATGCAGGCGCCAAGATCGTGGCCCGCCTCTCATTCCAGAAGATCCGCGCCATGCAGCAGCAGCTGGCTGACCAGAGCAAGGCTGCTGTGGCCAAGGCCGCTGACGTGGCGCGCCTGGAGCAGAGCATTGCCACCCTGGAGGAGGCTGCTCGCAAGCGCGTGCTGGCGGTGGAGGAGGCGGAGGGCAAGCTTGCACAGGTGTGAAATTGAGGCTGGAGTTGGGTGGGTGGCAGGGCGGGGGGTCTGGGTGCAGGCGGGGCAGGGCAGCGGGCTACGTGGGTGGCAGGGCCAGTCGCTTCACATTGGTGGCTGGACAAGCCATGCACCCACACAGGAGCAGGAAGCTCCACTGCACCAAAATCACGTGCCAAATCTTTGCTTGCTGACAAGCCTCTCACCTCCCTCTGTTCTCACATGTTCTGTGTTCCTCAATATCCATTGATTCACTGCCTTTTGTGTCCGTTCTGCCGCTGCAGGCCGCGGCTGAGGCGGCCCGCACCAAGGCCGACCTGGAGGCAGCCCTGGCAGAGGCCTCCACCCGCTGCGCTTCCCTGGAAGCCGACAGCGCCGCTGCCGCCAGCGAGCTGGCTGCGCTGGAGGCGAAGCTGGCGCAGGGGCAGGAGGAGGCGGCGGGCCAGGCAGCTGCACTGTCTGAGCGCGTGTCCCAGCTGGAGAGCGATCTGGCGGCAGCGGGCGCCGAGGCCACCAAGGCGGCGCATGATGTGGCAGCAAAGGCGGCCACGCTGGAGGCGCTGCAGCGCGAGATGGCGGCTGCACGCGCCACCTCTGAGGCTCAGGTGGGGATGCTTGTAGGAGTTTGTGAAACAGAGAAGGAAAGAAAGAGGAGTTAGTGCCGCTGCTGTTGCATGGCAGTGTGGTGGTTGCTGAGCAGCACTGCCCCATGCCTGCACCTGGACCATGCCTGGCCTGGAGCGTTCTGCATCAGAGGTACAGCAGCGACAGCCTGATTCCTGGCACAAGCTGCCTAGCACACAATGTTCTGCCCCCTGGCCCCCCACTTGCATTCCCGCAGGTCACGGATGCCGAGGCTGCGCTGGCGCAGCTGGCGGAGGAGCGCAACATGATTGTGGGCGAGAAGGACGCCGCTGTCCGCCAGACGGTGGAGCTGCAGAACGAGGTGGAGCGCCTGCAGGAGGAGGTGAAGCAGGCTAGCACCGTCGGAACGCCCCACGGTGGGTGGGAGTGGGTTGGGGGGTGACCTGTGTGCTGCCGCCCTGGTCGCAGGCGGGCTGGTGGCATTGGTCGCAGGTCTTGAGTTTGCTGGTGGGCTCCTTCTTCTCTCTGGCCAGTGCGCCTGTGTGCTGCTGTCATTCTGTGCTGAAGCGCCCGCCCGTCTCCCGTTTCCTCCTCCCTCACCTGGCGCAGGCGAGGGCGCCAAGACGGTGTCCCGCCTGGCGCTGGAGAAGATCCGCAAGATGCAGGAGGATGAGGTGGAGCGGACAGCGGAGTTCAACACGCGCATCGAGGCGGCACAGAAGGAGCAGGAGACGATGCAGGTGGGTGGGTGGGGCGCCAGGTTTAGGGATGCAGCAGGGATGAGGCCTGCGGAATTATGCAGGACTGTTGCGGCCTGTAATAGGCTGCTGGTGCCGGTGCTCTGCTGCACCGATGCTGCTGGCCCTGCGCATGAACAGCTGTTGCTTTGTCCCTCCGCCCTTGCAGGCGACCTTGGCCGGCCTGCAGCAGGCACTGGATGCTAAGACCGCTGAGCTGGCGGCAGTGCAGGCAAAGCTGGAGGAGGCCATCGCTGCAGCCGAGTGCACGCAGCAGAAGCTGCAGGCACAGGTGTGTGAGGTTAGAGTGGCAGTGGCGATGAAGGTTGGGGCCGTGCAGGATGGGGGTGGAGCTGGCGGTGGGGTGTTGGGGCTGTGGACGATGCCTAAGAACGGGTGGATCTTATGCACTGGATGTGAGCTGCAAGGCACAGCTGTGACATGCGGAGGCAGCAGATCTGTGTTCATATAGCTTGCGTGCTGGTAGCTCGCCTGCTGCTCACCCTGTGTGTCGCTCCCCTTCTCCTCACTGGCAGGTGTGTGAGCTGGAGGCGAGCCTGTCCGAGGCCACCACTGGCAAGGATGCCGCGTCTGCCCGCGCTGCCGAGCTGGAGGGCCGCCTGGAGGAGCTCTCCAAGGCCTCGTCTGCCCGCGAGGCTGATCTGAGCGGCCAGCTGTCGGCCGCCACCGCCGAGGTGGAGGGCGCCACCACAGCAGCTGAGGCCAGCAAGCGCGAGCTGGCCAGCGTGAACATGCGGCTGGAGATCCTCGCCCAGGAGGCGGCCGCTGCGGTGGGTGGTGGGGCAGGGCTGGAGCAGGGGCTGAAGGGCAGCGGCAGCAGTGTGTTCGTGGGGCAGCGCGCCAGTGTCTTCAGCTTGCAAGCGGTGTGCCTTTTCTGCTCAACAAAAATGATGTGCACACATGCATGTGCATGTGCTCTCGGCTGAGCATGAGTTCGCCACTCACCTGCCCTCTTCTTCTGTGTCTGCTGCAGGCTGAGCGCATGCAGGCGCAGAGCGATGCTCTGTCTGCCGAGAAGGCAGCTGAGTTCGAGAAGCGCTGCCAGGCGGAGCAGCGGCTGGCGGCTCTGGAGGCGGAGCTGGCCAGCGCTTGCTCTGAGCTGGAGTCGGCCAAGCACACCGGCACGCCGAAAGGTGGGTGTCTTAGTCGGGCGGAGGGTGTGATGGAGTGTGGGGCGTTGTTCAGCGCCCTGGAGCTGGCGCACAACACTCGAGGTCCTGGTTCTCAGAGCCGTGCCTGTGGGGCCCCGCTGTGGCCCCTCCTCTCATCCCGCTGCCCTGTCCACAACTTGCCTCACCCAATCAACTGCATCCTGCCATGCGTCCCACTTACGAGCAGGCGAGGCTGCCAAGCAGGTCAGCAAGCTGGCGCTGCAGCGCGTCCGCGAGCTGCAGTCCGCTGTGGAGGACTCGCGCCTGCAGGTGACGGCGCAGGCGGAGCGCATCCGGGCGCTGGAGAAGCAGGTGGCGGAGCACAAGGAGGCTGCCAAGGCGGCACAGGTGTGTGCAATGCGCCATGCGGGTGTGGAAGCAAGCAATGTCGTGGGATGGGTGCGTTTGCGGGGTGCAGGGCGCGGGTCAGCTGAACGCCCACCTACCCTCCCTGCCACCCCCCAGCATCCTGCCTGTCCATCTGTCTGTCTCTCGTGCCATCCCATGCTGCTCACCGTAGCATCTCTCGCTCGTTGCTCTCCTGGCCCTGCAGGAGCTGGAAGCCAGCAACCGCGAGCTGACGGCGCGCTGCGAGGAGCTGCAGCGCAATGTCGAGCAGTTCAAGGACTCAGATGGGCAGCTGCAGGACGAGATCGTGAGGTGAGGAGCTGCCTGTGGTTGCCAGGGGCTTTAGTGCAGATGCGTGCCTTCGTGGGTAAATGGGATGGCAGGAGTGTTGGTCGGCATCCAAGGGGCGGCATCGGAGGAGTGGCCCCAAGCCGGCAGTCCCCCAAACTGCCTTACCGACCCTCGAACCCCGTCATTTCATCTCCCTCTGTTGTTTTCAGCCTGACTGAGCAGCGCAAGAGCCTGAACTCGCGCGTGGTGGAGCTGGGCGGTGAGGTGAGCTGGCTGAGTTGCGGGAAGTTATGACAGTGGTGCAGGGCACCGATAAGGAGTCTAGGGGCAGGAGAGACATTGTTGTTCCGTGTGTTGCTGCGTTCACCTTTATGTGTAGCTTGCTGGCCAGACATGCTGCCTTGCGAACACACCCATTTGTCTCAGACTCTCCCTCCCCCCGCCCCCTTCCCTGCCTTCCCTCCCTGGCACCCCACCGACAGGTGGAGAGCCTGCAGGAGCTGCTGGGCATCGCGCGCACCGAGTGCAACAGCGCCAACCGCGCGCTGGAGGCAGCCAAGGCAGAGATGGCATCGCTGCGCGAGGCAATGGGCGGGCTCAAGGCGGATCGCACCGAACTGGGCGCGGCCGCTGAGAAGATGAAGAAGCGCCTGGAGGCCACCTCTGCGCAGGCAAGCAGGGGATGATGGCCGTGTCGGGTCCTTGGTTGTGGGCTTTGTGCAACGAGGATGTGCATGGTTGCGGGTTCTTTGCCTTTCCAGCTGGGCTGTGCTCCCCCTAGCCGGCAAGGCCACACCATGAGCACTCTCCTCATGTGCCCGTCTCCCCGCCCTCTGCAGCTGGACGTGGTGAAGGCTGAGTTTGCTGCCTACCGCACCTCCAGTGAGGCTGAGGCGGGCGAGCTGCGCAGCCAGCTGGAGTCGGCAAAGGTGGGCTGGGCAGCAGAGTGTGTGGCTGGCATGCTGGTTTCTTGAAGAGAGGGGATGCTGGCTCTCGGAATACCTGACACACCATGCGCAGCTTCCAACCTCGCATGCTTGCAAGCCTCCCATCTCTGCTGCTGCCATCGCACACACACTCCATGCGCCCCTCTCTACCCCTGCTGCAGGCTGAGTGCTCCCGCCTGGAGGAGGCCAAGGAGGCTGCCACCTCCGAGGTGGTGCAGCTGCAGGCGGCCCTGGAGGACTCCAAGGCCACCGGCGCCAAGGAGGTGGGTGGAGTGCTGGGTCGATGCTGGGCTGATGCGGTGCACATGTGGGGATGGATTGCGCTCACTCAGCAGCACGCCTGAACACAGAAAGCATGCGGCATGATGCCTGCACTGCTGGTTGCTGCCTGGTCATGTCCTCCCCATTTGCCCCTGCCCCTCCCCCTGTGCAGCGTGCTGCCGCCAAGCAGACCCTGGCGCTTACTTTTGAGAAGATCAAGGGGCTGCAGGGCGAGCTGCAGGAGCGCGGTGCTGAGGTGGCTTCCCTGGAGGCACAGCTGGAGGCGGCCCAGGACATCGCGGCCCAGCTGGAGGCGCAGCTGCAGGCCAAGTCCGCCGCGCTGAGCAAGGTGCGGGGTACGGGAGGCGGGGATGAGGCAGGGGTTTTGGTGTGGGCTGGCAGGATGGTAAGGCCCTGCTGTGCACCGTTTCCCTTGCAGTACTTGGCTGCCCCCAAGTGCAGGCCAGGTCTCTCAATGCGGTCTTCACAAGCCGGCAGCATCAACCACTCGGCATGTTCTTCGTGCTTTTCCTGTCCCTGCAGGCCGAGACGGCGACCGCCCAGGCGAGCGCTGCCCAGCAGTCAGCGGCAGCAGAGCTGGCCAGCGCACAGCAGCAGCATGCCGAGCTCT
Organism: Micractinium sp. NFX-FRZ; assembly: GCA_029339195.1. Classification (NCBI taxonomy): domain Eukaryota; kingdom Viridiplantae; phylum Chlorophyta; class Trebouxiophyceae; order Chlorellales; family Chlorellaceae; genus Micractinium; species Micractinium sp. NFX-FRZ. Next base: position 103,111 of record JAPTJF010000184.1, read on the forward strand.
CTCAGCTGGTGTCGCAGCTGCAGACCCAGAAGGGGGAGCTGGAGTCGGCGCTGGCAAAGGCGGAGGCGGCTGGCAAGGCCACCTCTGCGGAGGCGGCGATGCTGCGGGCCGACAAGGCTGCGCTGGAGAGCCAGCTGGCGGCGGCGGCTGAGCAGGCCCAGGAGAGCCACAAGCGCATGGCAGCGCTGCAGAGCGAGCTGTCCGCAGCAGCGGACAAGCCGGCCCAGGTGTGCAGGGCAAGGAAGGCAGCAGCACTCTGGGCCCAGGCCAGCAGGAGGGAAGCAGCCATGCGCCGTGTGCTGTCCTGTCTGGTGCTGCCCTTGTCCAGAGCGTCAGGCCTCGTGACACCATTAACCCTGCCTCTTCCCTGCATTTGGCGCTCCTTCCCCCCGCAGGCGATGAACTGGGAGGCCAGCAAGTACGAGCTGGAGCACAAGCTGGCACAGCTGCGGGAGACCTCAGAGAAGGATGCGGCCGCGCGCAAGCAGCTGGCGGCGGAGAAGGACGCGGCGCAGGTGGGGTGGCGCGGGAGATCACGTGCTGGGGTGGGTTGTCATTCGGGTTGCAGGTGTGCTGCCCTTGGCCTCAACGGGCAGGCTGAGATGTGGGGCATGGTGGAAAAGCTGCAGGGCACCAGGTGCTGCCTGCCCCGTGCTGGCTGCACCGTTGCGTGTTCCTCACTACACCTTTGCCGTTGCCGCCGCCCCGCTTTGCCCTGCCCTCAGGCCGAGGTGGAGCGCCTGGGCTTCAAGATCTCTGAGCTGGATGGCGAGGTGGAGAGCCTGCGTGACACGGTGGCGCACCTGGGTGCGTAGCCTGGGAAGAGGGAGGGGTGGGGCCGCTGAGATGGCTAGGTCCTGGGCAGTGCTGTGCTGGCATGCCTTTGCCTGCTGCTTGTCTGGCCTGCCATCAGTCCCTGTGAGCTCTGCTGCTGGTTGCCCTCTCACAATGCCTTGTGCACATGTTCTCTGAGCCTGCAGGCGAGTCCCTTACCAACGCGCTCGCTGAGAGCGCGGGCGGCCCAGCCCAGACCAGCGAGTCAGGTGTGTCCTGGGTCGGGCGCAGCCTGTGGTTGGCCAGGGCGGAGCCAGGGCGGCACCTGCTAGTCTCAGCTTCTGCTTGCCCGTACAGCGGCTGCAAGTGGAAGACGGACTGTTGCTCCTGCCTTCTCCTGCAGAGTGGCTGGGTATGCTGGCGGAGTCCCAGGAGGAGCGCAAGCAGCTGCTGGCCGCCAAGGACGTGGCTGAGCGGCGCGCCGCTGAGCTGGGCAGCCAGCTGTCGGTGGCAATGAGCAGCCTGCAGACCGCCAAGGTGGGCTGCTGTGAACAACAAGCTGTGCTGCCCTGGAAGCATTCGTGACCCAGCAAGATATCGGGCCCATCTTCAGAAACCTGCGGTGCCCTGTCTGCCAGCTATACTCCTTGATATGTGTTTGAACCGTGTTCTCTTCTTGGCCCCCTGCTGCAGGTGACAGGGACACCTGGGGGAGCGGCTGCCAAGGAGGTGGCTCGCCTCAGCATGCACAAGCTGCGTGACCTGCAGCAGCAGCTGGCCGCTGCTGAGGAGCGGGCCGCGGCGGCGAGCCGCGAGGGCAGCGCGAAGGCTGCTGAGCTGGCAGCAGCAGAGGAGAAGCTGGCGACTGCCCAGAGCGAGGCGGCGGCGCGCTCTGCGGAGGCGGCGCAGCTGTCGGCGCAGCTGGCACAGATGGAGGAGAAGCTGGCGGCTGAGGAGGAGGGGCGGCGCGCTGCCTCCAGCCAGGTCACGGTGAGCGGGCAGGGGGTAGCACTGCATGGTGCTGGGCATGGGTTGCTGCTGGGAGCGAGCAGCGCCTTCTTTGGAACGGATCAGCCGGTACCCAGCTGTGGCTGGCTTGTGCACCATCCAAGGGCGGGGCCAGCCACCACCGCTTCGCCTGGGCTCAGTGCACACATCTTCTGCACCCTCCTCCTCTCTGCTTCAGGCTCTGGAGACTGCGCTCACCGACATGCGGCGCGAGGCGGCTCAGCTGGCTCAGCTGCGTGAGGAGGCGGCACTGACGGCGGAGCACGAGGCAGCGTCCAAGCTGACGCCCCTGCAGGCGGGTGGCTGGCTGGCAGCGACCGCGGTGGTACTGCCGCTCCTGCAGTTTGCGTACTTCGCAGTGAAAATTCTGATCTGGCTGCTGAAGGCCATGGAGCGCATGGGCTTTTCTTGAGCCAATAGAGCTAGCATGTGTGACGTACCTCCTGTACCGGCGCCGAAACGGCGCTTTAGATAGCTTGGTTTTACTGCCCTCGTACTGCTTTGCGTGTAGCTGATGCTGATGTGTAGCAAAGCGCCATTGCGCTTTGTGTAATGAGATTGTGACACCGTGCCATACTGAGAGAGACCGCGCCCGCTGGCTCCCTGCCTGCAGGCGGAGGTGGCCCAGCTTCAGCTGGCGCTGGCGGCAGCGCACCGGGAGCGCGAGGCAGCGGAGCAGCGTGCTGCAGAGGCAAGCACCACCCTGTCCGCCGCGCAGCAGCTGTACCACGTGCAGGAGCAGCTGCAGTGCCGTGAGGCGGAGCTGATGGCGATGCACGAGGAGCGCGCTGCGCTGAGCGCTCGGGTGAGAAGGGTGGCAGGGGGAGTGGGAAGTGCGGGCACCTATGTTGCAGGTGGGGTGGGGCCACGCTGTCTGGTGAGAGAGTTCTCAGAATCAGCCCTGGAGATGTATGTGGTTGCCTGAGCCAGCATCTGTGCCAAGTTACCGTGCCTGCTTGACTGTCTGCGTCGCCCTTCCTGCCTGCAGGTGACTCAGGTGGCGCACGAGCTGACTGCCCGCAACAGGGCGCTGTCGGAGTCATCGGCGCTGCTGAAGCAGGTGCGTGCTGGTGCCGGGATGTGATGCTGGCATGTGCTGGTCCTGGGAGCCCCCACCACACTCCGAGGACCAGAGCTGCAGCTGCATCGCCAGTTGCTGGCTTCTGCCTCCCAGTGCCCCTATGTCAACCGACCAATGTCTACCTCCTGCCGCATGCCTCCTCAACAGCTGGCGGAAGCTCGTGAGCTGGCCAAGGCCACGCAGCAGACCCAGCAGGCGCTGCATGCGGAGCGTGTGCGCGAGCTGACCGAGCTGCTCGAGCAGGTGCTGGGCTGGACTGTGACGCGCTGGGCTGTGGCGTGGGCTATGCAGTGATGTATTGAAAACACGGGGGTGCTGGGTTGCAGCTTTCAACAGACGACACAGCCTTGCTCTTTGCCCTACGTATGCCCGCCTGGATGTCTTGTGACACCGCCGTGCCTCCCAGCAGGTCCCCACTGCCCACGCCCTAACCCCTGGCCTTATCACGCTCCAAACTGCCGCGCGTGCAGGCCAACAAGCGCGCCACCAGTGCAGAGCAGGAGGTGCAGTCGCTGCGCTCCGGGGAGAGCTCCGGCGCTGCGTCTCTGCAGCGGGAGAAGGCTGAGCTGGCAGCCCAGCGTGCCGAGCTGCAGGCTGAGCTGGCGGCGCAGCGTGCCGAGCTGGCTGCCGCACGGGCCGCCGAGCAGGCGGCGCGCAAGGCGGCGGCGGCTGCCACGCACAAGGCTGAGGAGCGGGTGCTGCAGGTGGGCGGGTGGGGCAGGCTGTGTGGCACTGCCGGGCGTCCGGGCCAGCAAGGTGAGGCGCACTTGGCATTCCGTGCCCCGCCCACCTACCTGCCCCATGTTCTGCTCTCTTCGCCCCACCCAGCCTTGTCCTCCTCACCCCACCGCTCCCCGCCCCACCGCGGCAACCCTGCCCTGCAGCGCGAGGCTGAGCTGCGGGGCAACCTGCGCCAGGCGCACAAGGAGCTGAAGGAGCTGCGGGCGCGGGGCAAGCATGCTGACGAGACGCTGGCTGCCAAGGAGCGCGAGCTGGCGGCGGCCAACAAGGTGGGTGGGTGGGGTGGCTGTTTGACAGGAGGATGGCACCAGGGGGCTCTGATGCCAGCTGGACAGTCCGCAACAGGAGGCATGCTGGGCTGCCCTCCTCAGTCTGACTGACTCATCCAGCTGCACAGAAGCCAGCCCACTTGATTCCTCATGCCTTGCATGACCTGCCCGCCCTGCCCTGTGCTCCTGTGTCTGCTGCGTGTACAGGCCGCGGCGGCTGCCCAGCAGGCAGCGGGTGCACAGCAGCGCGACAAGAACAGCGTGGAGGTGGCCAGCTTGGTGGCGCTTTCGGTGCTGGTGCTGGCGGGAGGCGCGGCCATGGCGGTGTACCGCAAAACCAGCATGTGAGGGCGGCCGCCCAAGGACGCAGGCATCGGCAGCCAGGTGCCTGCCGGCGGGCGGCCGTCCAAGAGCAGGAACTGCGGCGCTGCGGCTCTCTGGTGTACACCACATGGGCCACGTGGCATTGCTGTGGTGGTGCCACATTCTGGAACTAGCCACCCGTCGTGACCCACACCTGAGAACCGCAGGTTTGGTACCAGTGCACCGCAGCGCTGCCTCAGGATGGTACCAACGCACGCATCGCACTGCATTTGTAAAGCTCCCTGTGTCCCTACGGCCTCATGCCTGTGCGTCGTGGGTGCGCCAGGGCATGCGATCCTCTGCAAATGCAGCAGACAGCTCATGTGCCAACAGCGCTTGGCGGCGTCACTCTGGCATCTCACGGCACCTGCTGGGCTTTGGGGGTGCTGAGCACCACCCTTTAGTCAAACCTGACGGTCCATGTGAAGGCATGTGAAGGCGGCTTTGGCCCTTGCGGACTGTGCAATTGAGCCAATCATGGGACTTCCTGCTCCCTACCTGAGCAGACAGATTTTGATCCGGTGTAAACCCCTCATTTTGGCCCAGTCCAACATGCGTGCATGCCACGTCACAAGGACCTGCGCGGGCCGCTTTGCACAGCGCCTGTGTTCTCGCACAAATCCAAGCTCCTGTAGGTCTTAATTGGGGTGTAGCAGACGCCAGGCCTTCCGTCCTGCAGCAAGCCCGGCCTTGGGGAGGCGTCTTGCACACCTCGCAACACGCTTGCCTTGTGCGCCCGGAGTATATTTGGGTCTCCGGAGGGCCGGCACGGGCGTGGTCGCCCGACGAGTACGTGCGCGGAGTGCCATCTCCGGGTGCAGGTCGGAGTGCCCCATGCCGCTCGCCAGCTGCGGCTGCAGGCGTAGTTTTCCAAATGACTGTGATTCGTACGGCCTTGCGCGCCGCACTCGCCTGCCGGGCATGGGCCGCGGCGACCCTGAGCGGCGGCGCCTCCGCCACCAGTGCCGCCCGCTGGGGCCTCGGCTTGCCCTTGCGGTGCTGGCGCTCCTATTCTGCTGCGGTGAGTGGCAGCAGGGCCCTTCAGCGGTGGCATGAATGCCACTGCTGCGTGTTGAGGAGCAGAGAAGCTTTGAGCGGAGGCCTGCTGCCCTGCGTACCATGCTCCTGTCCAAACAGCAGTGCCTCCCCTGCAGGCGCCGCTGACGCACAAGCGGTGGGGGCTGCAGCGCTGAGGCCCGGCGTCTACAGGCTGGTGTCATCAGCGACATGCACCCCAAAATGTGAGCGAGTCCAGGAGGTCCAACCACAGCAGCCCCAGCCCCACGTGTCCGTGCTTTGGTGATGCATGACTAGGCAGCGAGCGTGGCAGGAATGCAAAGGGGGGAGTATGAGCAGAGCAGAGTGGCCAGCAGGCGCAAGCGTAACATACACGGCTGACACACACGGCTTGTGGGTGCAGTGACCTCAGTCAATCAGCCATCTGTTTGCTGCCCCCACCACCCCCACCACCCCTCCCCCTGCCTGGCGGCCTGCCTGGCCAGCCCGCCCTCTCACCCTCCCACCTGCCTCCTGTGCTTGCCTGCAGTGCGCCTGTCGTCGAGAGGGTGCAGGGGGCAGCAAGCAGCAGGCACCTGGCCAGCTGATGGCAACACCAACGACCAGTGGATTATGCGCGTGGTCAGCAGCGGCCTGGACGGCACCGCGATTTCACTAGAGGTGCACGGGGCAGGGGCGTACCAGCGGGTGGCTGCCCAGGAAGCCTCCCCGCCTTCCCACGGTTATCAGAGTTCTAGCCAGCACATGGGATGGGCCTGCAGCTCAAGCTGCATGTCAACCCAGGGCGTCCACGGCACCTACACCACTGCCTGCCTGCCCCGCCCCCTCTGCAGGGTGCCAACCGCCAAGCTTGTGCAGGCAAATTTGCGGCCGCCACCCCTGCCGGCTGCTCCCTCAGCGGCATCTGGCTGGCGGCAGCTGCTGGGCAGAATGCGCCTCAAAGCCTTTGGCAGCTGGAAGCCAGCAGTGGGGACCCCAGCTTGTACCGTGTCATGCTCAAGGTATGGGCGGGAAGGGACGCTACCACATCATGCACAGCATGCCTTCTTCCGGCCATGCGGGGGGAGGCGGGGGGGGGGAGGCAAGGGGGGTTGCAGGTGGGCAGGGAACTGATGTTTTCTTGGAGCTGCGCTGCGGTGGTGTGGATGGAAGTGGGCAGAAGTGAGCTGGCAGGCAATTGGGGTGCTGGGAGGGCAGCGGGCATGTGCTTCGGGTGGCAGATGAGGGACTGCGCAGGGGAATCCAAGGGCGAGATGCTCATCCTGCCTGCATCGTCGCTGCCGCCCGCTGCCTGCAGGCACGAGCCAAGTGTGGGCAGCGCTACCTGGGCACGCCAGCCAACTGCAGCGGGGGCGTTGCCCTGCTTGACGCTGCAGACCGCACGGCCGCGACCCTCTGGCAGATACAATGGGTGGGCAATGCTCCCAGAATCACCCCGCCGACCCCGCCGCCCAAACCCATGCGCCCGCCCCCGCGCCTGCCCTTGGGAGGCGGGAACGCGCGCCCGCCCCGCCGCCCGCCTCCCAAACTCACGCGCCCGCCGTCGAGCTCCATCACCCAACCCAAGCGTCCCCCCCGACCCCCGCCACCCAAGAGGCCCCCCCGCCCGGTGGAGCCAGCGCTCAGCCGACGGCCGGCCCGCCCTGAGCTGGGCGGCGGGGCGCGGAGGCCGCCCAGCCCGCCTCCCCCCAGGCCCCAGCCATTTGGCGGATCACTGTGAGCACAGCGGGGCAGGGTGGGGAGCTAGTTTCTTGGCATGACATGCGTGTTGGAGAGGGGCTCTTGATGTGGGGCGCTGGCTGACGTTCAGGCGCGCGACACCTATCACTGCTGCTCTTGCACAGCATGTGCCCGGCTGCCCGCCTCATGTGCCTGCCCCTGTGCCCGCCTGGCCCCCACACGCTCACTGTCTCGTGCCCTATCCCTGCCCATGCCCATGCCCACCGCTGCCGCAGCTCCCCCTCCCCTCCCCCGCGTGCGGGGCCGGTGACCATCAGCTTCCAAGCCACGCTGCTGCTGGAGGACGAACCCTCCTTTGACCAATTCTCCTGGGTGCTCCTGGTTCAGACTGTTCTAGAGGAGGCGGGCCTCCTCAGCAGGCCGCTTGTGTCGGCATACGCAGCCGAGGCGCCAGCTGGCGGCACGCTGGTGTACACCAGCCTGCAGGTGCCGCTGTCGGAAGTGGCAGTGCTGGCTGGATTCCTGCAAGAGCTGACCTCAAGCAGCAGGCCACGCTGGCTGACAGACGCCTATGGGCGCAGCACATTCATCGGGGAGGTGTCGGTGCAAGGGCTGGCCCGCCCGCCCCCGCCGGCGCCCCCGCCGCCCCCGCCGGCGCGGCGCCCGCCGCCCCCCT